>PVJX010007352.1:0-71602 GCA_004027295.1 Dolichotis patagonum | reverse complement strand
TTTTTTTTTTTTTTTTTTTTTTTTTTTTTTTTTTTTTTTTTTTTTTTTACCTGGTATCTATCTCACATCTGTGTGCTTGCAATGCAGTGTTCTTACACGGCTGAGCTAAATCTCTGATTTAGTTTTTACTTTTTCAATTAAAAAACCATCATGAGAATTTGAAAGCCTACAACTACCCTTCAGCTAGATTTAATAACTGTTACCATATTGCTATATTTCTCATTTATGAAGGTTTTTTATTTTTGGCCAAAGTATCTTAAATTACAAACTCATGAAATTTCAAGCCTAAATACTTAATCTCTAGAAATAAATAAAAAATAAGGACATTTTCTTCATGATCATAAACCATGATTGTACCTAATAAAATCTTTGTCATATTTTAGAAAATAAATTTCACTATTTGTCTATTTTTTGGTTTGGTTTGGTTTTGCTTGAGACAAAGTCTATCCAGCCAAGGCAGACCTCAAATTTATAGCAACCCTCCTGCCTCAGCCTTCCAAGGGGTGGGATCACATGGCGTATACCACACAATCGGCTTCTTTGTTTTGAATCATGGACATGTTCACAAAAATCAAAATTCAAAAGCAAGAAGAGTGTATACAACAAGGGATAAGCCTTCCTGTCATTCCTGACCCAGCCCTAGCCCTGCCTTAGTCTCTTGTATAGTTTTCTAGAAAATTCCACATACAGAATAGAGATGCTGTAATTTATAGAAAAAGAAACTGTAAGCACTGAGATGACAGTGAACTTGTTCACTACCAAACCCTTAGACCTCAGATAATGCTGGCACTCAGGCATTTTTAGGGTGATTTTTTAATATGATTTAGCATCGGGCCGGGGATTTAGCTCAGTGGCTTAAGCGCCTGCCTGGCAAGCGTGAGGTCATGAGTTCGATCCCCGGTACAAAAAAAAAAAAAAAAAAAAGTGAATATGATTTAGCATCAAACCCAGAGCCTCACATGTGCTAGGCAAGAGCCCCACAGCTGAGCTACACCCTCAACCCCGGTGAACAGATTTTTAAACAGAGACTGGCAGTTGCATACTGCAACGCTGGTCTGTACTCCTTTCCAGTACTTTACTAGTTTGAGTTTTGTTGTTTTGTTTTTGCGGTGATGGGGTAGAACCGACCGAAGGCCTCACACCCGCTGGGCAAATGGTCTACCACTCAGCTGCACCCTAGCATTTATTAGGGTTTTAATTCTGGAGTAAATGCCTCTTGTCCTCTTTGTTTTTGCATTGCTGAGAACCCCCCAAGGCCTAGGACATGTTAGGCAAGCACTCAGCCTGAGCTGCACCCACAACCTGCCTCACTGTGTTTAATGGCTGCAAAGTAATGTTTGTAAAGTAAAGTTGTGTGGGACTGAACCCTAATTTACTGCACAAGTCTCCCAAGGACAGACATTTGTGACTTTCCAACATTCTGATATTATTCTCCAGGCCCTAATGAGTATCCTTATGTATGCATAAGCACATAATCACACTGTTATTTCTTTTTTTACTTCCATTTATTTTGTGAATAGGGATTTTAAAATTCCAGAGGCACGGGAGCATGACAAACCTTCCTCCCAACCCCATGCCTTAAGTCCTGCCTCTCCAGTTCCTTTCTCTTAGAGGCAGCCAAAGTCACCTGTTGTGTCTCCCTCCAGAAATCCCCACGCGTACACAAGTGTATTCCATACTGCTGATTACTCCTGTATCAACTTCCTTACACCCCACGTCACTACCCCATTTATCTACTAACCCTTTAGTTACCTTTATCAGTATAAATAACATACAGAGCCTCGTTTGATTGGACCAGTGTGCCGCCCAGTGGGAACACACACGCTTAACCCGCTCAAGTCCCTGGGTTCAATTCTGAGCGCCACAAAACGACAAACCACTTTGCTGGATTCTGTCCACTCCAGAAGCACGGCCTGATTTCTTCACCATCCCCTGCACCCGCTTTCTCAGCCCTGCTCTTATTTTTATCTGTCGAGGTTGCTAACATTTACATTTAGAGGCCACAATCAATCCTCGGCACTTTGCGCCCATGCAGCACTGACCTTAACGTGACCAGATGGTGAGCACAGGTGTCTAGCTCAGTCTGCGACCCAGGCACCTAGGGGTAGGTCAGGCACATGAACCCCACAATGGTTAAATATGTTGTCCTTGACAGTGAATTCTCAATGATTGGATTATGTGTCACTATCAATTAGATTAAGGAAATCAGTGTGGAGATTTCTCAAAAAACTAGGATTGGAGGTCCCATTCAACCCAACTATTCCCCTTCTGGGAATCTTCCTAAAAGAACTAAAAACATCACACCACAGGGTTATATGTGCACCCATATTTACAGCAGCACAGTTTGTAAATAGCCAGATCTTGGAAACAACCTAAATGCCCATTAGTGAGGGAAGGATAAAAAAAAATGTGGTACTTTTCTACAATGGAGTACTACTTAGCCATAAAGAAGGATAAACAGGCCACTTTTATAGGTAAATGGATGCATTTGAGAACATAGTCATTAGTGAAATAAGTAAGACACACTTGTGCAAACATCGTATTGTTCCACTAGCGTGAGAAGCTGAAAGAAATAACATGTATATGTGTCTGTATATGTACATAAATAGTTAAGATACACTATTCCTTTCTCCACTGAAGAGAAAGATTTGTGCTGGTATCATTTGGACAACTGAATGCAGATGTCTTACGGTCTGGGTGAATGATCTGCAGATGACAATGTACCATGTGTACCACTTTTGCTCCCTGATTGACATGTTTTGGAGTTTTACTGTAGTTTTTCTTCTTCTTTTTTCCTTTTTATCCTTGAAATAAAATGGATTTGAAAGACATAAAATAAAATTCTGCTCTGTCACCTAGATCACCTCTGCCCTTCCCCCTCTCCAAAACCATGTTCCGTGACCCTCTTTGGTCTCGGGGTCTCACTTCCACCTGGGAAGTCTCCCCCTGCCTGCTCTCGCATCTTCTCCAGGGGAAGCACAGGGCTGCTCTGAACCGCGACACTGGGAAGAATAAACTAGTAGTGTCCCCTGGGGCTCCAACGGCTTCTTTGGGAGGTGAGCAGAACCACAGAGTGAGCACCTTTGGGCCCTTCATGGGAGAAGCGCTGCCTGACCCAGCGTCACCTGGGACCAGGTGCTGTGGGCCCCTCGCCTAGGGATTTCACCACATCTTTCAACCTTTGTCCCCACAGGTCATAAAAGTGGTATTTTGGTCAATCATCTTTTGTTTTATAACACGGTCTCATTGTAATAGCCCAGGCTGGCCTTGAACTTGTGCCAGTCCTCCTTTATTTGCCTCCTGAGTGCTGGGATTACAGCCTGGATCACTCACGTGGGTCTCACTTAGGTGCCCGAGCTGGCCTATGAACTTGTGGTTTTCATGTCTCGGCCCCCTGAATACCTGGGACTCCCGATACAATCTATGACGCCTTGCTTACTCCTCAATTTGTTTAGGGTCTAGGCATTAGAAGAAGGTTTCCAATTACCGAATCCTCTCAAGAATATATTTGCAAAATAGAAAAACACATCAAGAAGCTTTGGTGCGGGGCGGGTCCCAGACGTGCACAGGTGCCCTGGCTTAAGTGATTTGCAGAGGCTCATTGGAGGCAGATGGCTTTTCAGATCTGTGTGGCTGACTTTTAACCACGCAGACTAGGTGAAAGGTTCTAAGCCTGTCACACATTACTTTGACCTTGGCGAGTGACACAGGTGACTGGCCGCTTCTACAGAGGTCACAGTTTGAAACAGGGTAGCTTCAGGGAAACTAGGCTTGGCCACTTTGACCTTGGCAAGAGGAACGCGGCTGTAGGGTGACCCTAAGGAAGAGGTGAGACTATTAGAGTGTACAACTCAGAAGCAGCCTGGCCGGCTGTTGCTGGCTAGGCGGAAGTGGGGTGGGTTGTTTTTAAATGACGAGAGACAGACAGTTAATGTCTGGCTTTCACGCTGCAAGGCGTCGGTGTTTATATGTACGGCAGGTTCTGGTTTTAAACAGTTGCTGTGAGGCCTGGTACACAGATCGCACTGCATCAGCTGGCTCATTATCCAGTGTTCTGGGAGGAAAGAGACCAAGGTGACCAAAATCCTTCAGTCCCTCTGGCTCATCCACAAGTCTTCCGCCCTGGCGGGACTCAAGGCAACACCACTAGAGCAGCTGGGCCCGTAGGTCCAACTGTGCCCAGAGGGCACCTCAGCAGTTAGTGGCTCAGATGCGGAAGCAAATGGTATCTTAGGACAGAGGGCTTGTCCCACAAGGCCCTGGGGCACAGGCTTCAGAGTGGCCACAGCTGCTCCAGCCAGGAACCTGCTGCAGGTAGGTTTTCTGGTTAACGTAAGAATGGGGATGAGAGGAATGTTTTCCCTGGGAGGCAGCCGGCATATGCCTGTTTCCATAAAGAGAGGCAGGAATATTAGTCAGTTTGGGCCTGACCACAAGGCAACTGGAATGAAGGCACTTAATGCATGATAGGATGAAGGCACTTAATGTCACTGGACTGTGAACCTAAGAATAGTGACAATGAAAAAAATAATAAAAAAATTAAAAAGTTTAAAAAAAGAATAGTGAATGGTAAATAATGTGTTTTTAAACAGTACACTTCGACTTCATGATGTTATTTTTTTTAATTCTGTATTCTACTTTTTTATTTTGTTTTTTTCTTTTCTTTCTTTAAATAAAAAAATAAAATAAACAGCACACTTCCAAACAAGAAAGTATGCACATGGATTTCCAGCACCCCTCCTACGTGGCAAATGCTCATTGGTTACAGTTGCTGGAAATTTCTTCCACCTAAAATTAAATTCACAGGATATGGTTTTTAAGTAACTGAAATGTTGAAATGCTAAATCCAAGGTTTTCTCCACATATCCTCCCTGACTCAGCCTGTTGAGTTTCTACCAGGCATGGTGGTACCAGCTGCTTGGGAGGTTGAGGGGAGGGGACGGCAAGTTCAGTGCCAGCCTGGGCAACTTGGCAAGACTCTCTCTCCAATTAAAAAAAAAGGCTGGGGATGGTAGTTCAGTGCAAGGCCCTAGGTTCAATTCTCAGCACTGCGAACCAAAAACACTATTGGGTTTCTACCGTGGTCTTTGGCAACCTTAACAACTTCCGTTTTTGTTTTGTTTCCATATAATTTTATCTGGAAATCACGAAAGCCCCAGTAACTTCTTGGATTCTTTTTTATTCTCCAATGGTGCTCACTGGAGACTTGATTTTGAACTAAGCCGTTGGGCTTCTGAAGGAGCTATATCCACCTCCAGGGAGTGATGGTCCTGGAAACAGCTTAGGAAAACTGAACACTGCTGACCCCATAGAGCCCCGGGCACGGTCTGACCATCTGGGCCTTCCACACCCTGTCCCTGCGCCCATGTTGGAACTTAATCCTCAGCACAGTGGTTTTTGAGGTGATTTGGTCATGGCGAATGGGATTAGTGCTGTTAAAATGGTTGCCTCTAACAGGGACAGTTTTAAAATGCTGGTTCCCAGGCTCTACCAGGGACTCTTACTTAATGGGCCTGATGTGGGTCTTCAGGGTTAACACAGTCTTAGGTCTGAGGTTCTGTTAAAAGACACATTTGGCTCTTAAACGTCACAGCCTTTATCAGTAAAAAAGAAGAAACTTTGGTTCCCCATCTGCTTACTTTTTTTTTCTTAAGCCAGAGTCTCCCTATGATATAGGCTCAACTGACCTCAGCCTTTCAGTTGAAACCTCCTTTCTTAGTTTTCTAGGAAATGGGGATTGGCTGGATGTGGTGGTGCGTGCCTATAATCCCAGCACTCTGGAGGCTGAGGCAGGAAGATTTCTGGAAGTTCAAGGCCAGCCTGGGCTTACTTAGTGAGTTCAGGAACAGCCTGGGCTACATAGGGAGACCCTGTCTCAAAACAACAGCAACAAAAACAAAAAAAGAAAAAGAAAAGAAAGAAAGAAACGGACTCAGGTCCAGGCCACTGCACCTGCCGCTCCCTGTGCTTACTCTCATTGGTTAAAAGGTCACAGATCCTCTGCCAAGAGACTAACACTGTGTGCTCTTTGTCCAGTGAATGCGTTGTTGGCGTCCCATTTTTCACGTGTAAAGGGAGCCTAATTACTCGGCCCTGGATGTGAGTCATCTGGGCGAGGAACCTTTCTAAGCGGTAGCAGGACGGTGCGGGAGGAGTGTGTGCAGACAGAAGTCCAGCTACTCTCTGCACCGCAGAACCGGAAGAGGCCCCAAGGGCAGCAGGAAGGGCGGTGGCACACCGTCGGAGACACGGGTCCAGCCCCAGCTGTCAGTAACTAGGCAGCAAGTGACCTTGGCAAGTCACCCAGTCTCACAACCCCCCAAGCTCCTTATCCAGCTTGAGAAAGTTGGATCTAGATGATTTCCATTAGCTTCAGGTAAAGCATTTTGAACTCCTATGACCAGCTTCAACTTTACAAAAATTTGAAATGTCTACGTAAAGACAGCACCAACAAAGACAGAGAACTTATGAGGATCAAAAGATTGGGAAAGGTCAGTCCTCCAACTGGCGACCAGTTAACGACAGTGTAGCCATTCACTGGAATGTGGCATGGACGTTAAGAGAAACAGGCACTAAATGCCGACGTGGAAAAATCTCTAGTTCAAAAGGCAACCCCAGCACTGGGGAGGCTGAGGCAGGGGGATACTTGCAAGTTGGAGACCAGCCTGGGCTACAAAGTGAGCTTAGGGCCAGCCTGAATTTCATAGTGAGACCCTGCCTCAAAAAAAAAAAAAAAAAAAAAAAATATATATATATATATATATATATAATAATTAAAATAGGAAGGTGTTAAACTACGTATAATGTAAAAAAATGTGTATGGATATTTACTTACATAAGCATAGGCCACCTTTGGATGACTAAGGAAACATTTGTGAAATTGTTTCGCTTCCGTGGAGGGGAGCTGAGTGCTAAAGAGCAGGGGACAGGAAGGAGACTTTGGTGGGCCCCTTATACTTTCTGAGCTGCAAACCACGCGACTGCATTACCTCAGGCAGTGGTGGCACTCCTGCCACAGCAGGAGGTCTGTGTCACTGAAGGCTCTGACAGGTTCACCGTCACTGCCTCAGGGGTACAGCTGTATCACCTATTCAATCAAATGACAAACTGGGAGGACGATTCTTTTGGTAACAGCACCTGGTCATCCTGTGTGGTCTGGGAGTCACTTGTGTGTGCATCTTGTCAGAAGTCACCATCGCAGGCCTCTAGCTTGTCATGGTAATTAAACCCTCCAGCCTCCAGGCTGGCCCCATCCCCACCCAAGCACCGCACAGACTGCCGCACACTATTGCTGGCCCACAGCAGTGACCCCGACCCTCTCCACCCATCTGAAGACTGCTTTGCCACACAGATTCCATCCATCAGTGTCCCAGGGTCCATCTCTGAAGGCTGCAACAGGTCGCCAACCCTGAGTCCACCTCTGGACGGGCTCTGGCTCAGTCCCTCTGAGGCTCTGAGTCCTTGCAAATCTTTGCCTGCTGAGCGAGGGGCAGCCTGGTGTCTGGCTGAGAGGGAGGGGACAGGACTGAGGTAATACAGGATGGCGGAGAAGGAAATGGGATCAGAGGAAGGGACAGTGTGAAGAAACCAGTGAGGCTCACCTCCCGCAGCTTCTCCTGGGCCTCGGCGAGGGCTGCTTGCTTCTCCTGAAGCTGGGCCAGGGCGGCGTTCATGCGGACACGCTTGGGCTCCACCACCCGGTACAGACGCCCGTACAGCTGTGGGGAGACAGGCCCCGTGCGTCCCCCAGGCACTCGCCCATGGGGTGGTCTCCCACCTGGCTCCGCGCCCGCCCGCCAGCGCTCTCCCGCCTTCCCTCACTGGCCCACAGCCCACCACCACTTACCTCCATGGCCCGCACCCACATGCAGAGGGACTTGGCGGCCAGGGAGACGCGGCCTATGATATCGGGCTGGAAGTCAGGCTGGGCGCAGTAGGCCCCGATCTTCTTCAGCACCTTATCTGAGATGTTATCTTTATCAAAGTGGATGAGTGACTTGATGAAGTTCTGTTCCCCTGTGGGATGACAGTTACAGGCCTCAGGCAGTGCCAATCTTACCCTCCTTGTCCAGGTCCACTGCCAAACATGCTCTCTGCCGCCTACTTCCCGGGCTTAGCTCCCAAGGCCAAGGCCTCCGACCTCATCCACACTTCCACCCTCTGACCTCGGTTCCTCTCCTGGTAGCTTCTCATCCCCAGGGCACCCACAGTCTCCCAGCCTGTTTTCTGTCGCTCACCTTCGCCTCTCCACCAAAGCATTCTTCCCACTCTCCCAGGGCTGGCAGGGCTGCCAAACTACAGCTGGGAGCTACATTTTCCCGTGGGAGCCCGATGTAGAGAAAACCACACAACGGAGAGAAAGAGTCCAGGTTCCCGTTTTTGGGTTGTCTTTTTGGGAGCCCCAAAAGCATTCCTGCCCTTACAGTTCCTATATCTGTACAGTTCTGTCTCTTTTGTTCTTATATAAAGGTGAACCATTTCTATTACAATTGAAGAATCCTAACTGATGTTTTCACCTCCTCCTTCCCCTCCACTCCACGCGCTGAGGGTCAGTACAATCCTGTCTCTCTCAATGTCTCGGCCACAGGCGCTGATCCACGGACGCCAGGAGAGAGGAAGTCCCCTGCATGGTTCTCTGGCTCACCTAGCTGCCGCTTGGCCTCTGCCCATGTGGGCTCATTGCCCCGAAGGATCATGACCGCCTGCATCACCATCTCCACTTGGGCAGGGGGCCGTCCGTAAGACTTGATCTCGCCTATGTCCTTCTTGTTCAGTGACTCTAAGGCCTGGGAGAAAAGGTGAGCTCCAGCGCTCTGATACGGTCACGTCCCCCCTCCTCCTCTCCCCACTTCCCCACTCCTGCACCCGGGGCCCGCCCAGTACCCGCATGGCCTCTTCCAGAGCAGGCAGTGCCTCTTCTAGATCCTTCTGCGCATTGTCAGCCAGGGCCTGACACTTGACTTCCTCCACAGCAATCTTTTCACTGTTGGCTGTCACTGCCTAGGGGTGGAGAGGGAACAGGGCTGTTTTGTCTTTGCCTTAGATGGGGGTAGAATGAGGGGCTGCTAGGAAGGACAAAAGAGAAAATGCAGGAAAATCTGAGCGTGCAGGAAGCACCTTTGGTACGGTAGCTGACGCGGCCTGTGATATGGGGCCTCTTTGGGGTGGGGTGAGGTGGGGACTAGAAGGATGGAGTGCAAGGCCCAAGGCTGGTGACCTTCTGCTGTTCATCTGCTTCCCGCTTCTGCTGCACGATGATGACCAGGTACTCCTCACACTGTTTCTGGAACTCGGCCACCTTTTTCTTGGCATCCTCTAGCTCCAGGGACATCACTTCCACCTTTTCCCTAGTTTCATCAATCTTAAACAATCCTGTCCTCAGCTTGTTGGCTTGGTCCAGCAGTTCTTGCCGTTTTTCTCCCAGCAGCCTGGGGGAGAAAGTAGACAAGGTGCATGGAGAGGGTGGGCTCCCCGCGAGGGGGTCCTACACCATCTCCCTCCCCTGTGTGCCTCCTCAGTCCTTATCTTCTTCTCTGTGACCTCACCCCACCCCCAAAGAGGCCCGATATCATAGGCCGCGTCAGCTACCGTACCAAAGGTGCTTCCTGCACGCTCAGATTTTCCTGCATTTTCTCTTTTGTCCTTCCTAGCAGCCCCTCATTCTCTGGTCATTTTGTTGTGCTGTTTTGATAGTTCTGGTGATGGAGCTCAGGACCCTCATAAGAGCTAAATCACCAGCCCTTTTATTCTTTTTTATTTTGAGACAAGGTATCACTAAGCGCAAGAGTTGTCTAAGCTGGACTCCGACTTGATATCCTCCTGCCTCAGCCTCCTAGAGTGATAGGATTACAGGACTGTGCTACCATGTACGGTTTGACACTCGATAATTTATAAATGTGATATGATATTGATATAATCTACAATAAATATATATGTGGTCCTTGTGGTACACAGCTCCTAAAATCCTTGGCATCTCCAAAGTGACAAAAATACAGTGGTGCCTCAGTTCATGAACATTTTTGTTTGCAACCAAACAATTTGGTTCAGAAACAGTAGCACTTGGCAAAATTTTGTTTTTGTTTTTGAACTCTGACGAATATGATTGTGGCCATTTTTCCCACACAAACATAAACATGGCTATGTTTTCCAGAACTGCATATCGAATGAAGTTTGTGAGCTGAGGGACCACTGTGTTTGTTTGCTAGTGAGATGCCAGGTGGCTGGGAGCTCCTGAACAGGAGAACCCAGCCTGTGACTAGAGGACGGAACTTCAGCCTCCTCGGACCCCTACTTCTAGGTGCAGAGAAGCTGAGGCCTGAGCTGATCACCAATGGCTAACGAGCTAACCCTGCCTATTTAGCGAGGCCTCCTTAAAAACCCAGAAAAACAGGGTCCAGAGGGCGTTCAGGTCAGCGAACATACTACACAGCCCCATCTCCACAGACCAGCAGCTCCTGTGCCCAGGACCCTCGCCCACTTGTGTCCTCTGTAATAAGTTGGCAACCACAGCAAATGTTCCCCTGTGTTCTTGGGCTACTCTAGCAAATTATACCTGGGGGCGGGAGGAGACCATAGGAACCCATCATTTGTAGCTGGTTGGTCGGAAGCACAGGTTAAAATCGCCCCGGGGTTTGAAGTCTGAAGCAGGGGCAGTCTTGTGGTTTGAGCCCTTAGCCTTGGGATCTGATCGTAACTCCAGCAAGATAGCGGCTGAATTACGAGACACCCAGGTAGTGTTTACGAGACACCCAGGTAGTGTCTCGGGAGAACTGCTTGGTGTGCAGGGACCCACCCCATCCCCAATCTGTATCAAAAACTATTTTGAGAGTGAGAACAGGAAAAACATTTTCCTTTCTGTTCCACAGGTGACAAGCTTAGATGACAGTAAAGGCAGATAGGAAAAGATCCCAACTGTATTATTATCCAAAACAGGCAGAGAAATACGGTCCAGAAAGTGGGGACGGAGAGGGTG
Organism: Dolichotis patagonum; assembly: GCA_004027295.1. Taxonomy (NCBI): domain Eukaryota; kingdom Metazoa; phylum Chordata; class Mammalia; order Rodentia; family Caviidae; genus Dolichotis; species Dolichotis patagonum. Next base: position 60,630 of record PVJX010007352.1, on the reverse strand, counting down.
TGGACAGGGATGGGAGCCCAGGGAACACGGCTGGGGGCTCCAGGGGCAGCTCCTCCGACCCGAAGCCCCCACCCCTCACGCGTTAACCTCCAGAGCAGAACTAAGAGCCTCTGCATCTCTGCCGTCTCACCCCAGCACCCAGCACCTGAGCCTGTCCCGCCTCCAGCTCCTGGGTATTTTCCATGACATTATTTTACCAGTTGCCCCCACAAGACACCAACTCCCCTGCCCTCCGCAGCCCGCTCTGTTTCGTACTTCTTATATCCGGACACGAGTTCCAGGTAGTTGGTGGGGGTGACGTAGTTGTATCTTCGAAGCTCCAGCAGCATCTTCTGGGAATACTGAGCCACTGACCAGTGCATGGTGACAAAGATCTGGGCCACTTTCTTATGGATCTGAGGCCAGTGACACAGAATAGAAAGCAAAGGAGATGGAGAAAGAAGTGGAAGCCAGGTCAGGGGTGTGAGGCGGGGACGGGGGGGGGGGGCTCACGTTCTCCTGCGTCCCCAGGTCCACGCCCACGAGGTACTTCTCAGCCACTTCCAGCAGCGCCTCTCGCGGCCACTCAGAGAACCAGTTGATGGTCGTGCAGTTCACCAAGGCTGGGTACTGGCGGATCCAGTTCCTGGGAAGGAATTTTGAGAGGCGGTGAAGCCATTCACAACGAGGCTTCCAGCCCCCGCCTGCTCTCTGGGAACCGAAATGTCCCTTCCTCTTGCTCCTGTAACTCCTTAGTCAGATTCAGGGCCCTCAGAGCCAGCTCAGGACCATCTAGAAGCACATCCCAGATCGGAAAGGCCTGGATCCACACTTTTTAGTTGTGGCTTTTGGGCAAGTATCTAACCTCTGTGAACATCGGTTTCCTTTCCCCTAGAAGGGAACTGTTCGTACTAAGGTTGCTGGGGGATTCCACGAGATAGCACCGGCGCATGGTAAATACACCATACTCCATAGTACCAAAAAAATGCTTCGTTTAGTTGTTTCTCTACACACATGTAATCACCTCCTAGTTTCTGATGCCCTTAAAAATCTAGTCATACCAAGAATGAGTTTTTAAAAAATGTGGTCTTACGTATTATGGAATATTATTCAGCCCTGAAAAGAGAAGCTAATCATGTCACGTGCTACAGCATGATGAGCCTTAGGGTATTACGATAAGCGAAGTCAGTCATAAAAAGGCAAATGCTAGGGGCCAAGGATACCACTCAGCAGCACGTCGCCTGCCTGGCAAGCGTGAGGTTGTGAATTCACTCTCCAGTACAAAAAAAATAGGCAAACACTGTACAACTGCACTTATACAGGGTTTTCAGAAGAAGTAGGACCCAGAGACAGAAGTAGAATGGTGGTTTCCAGGGGCTGGGGAGGCAAGGATAAGCAGTTATTATTAGTGAGTACAGAATTTCAGTTTGAGAAAATAAAAAAAGTTCTAGACTCTCTTGCACAGCAATGTGGATATACTTAACGCTACCCAACTGTATACCCAAAAATAGTCAAGTGAGAAATTTTATACTTTCTGTGTGGGTTTTTGTTTTATTTTGCTTTTGGTACTGGGGATTGAATCCAGGGCCTTCACACTGAGTTATATTCCCAGTCCTTTTTGAATATTTTATTTTGAGATTGAGTCTTACTAAATTGTTCAGGCTGGCCCCAAACGTGATCTTCCTGCTTCAGCCTCCCTGGTAGCATGTACTGACAGATTTGGCTGTGTGTGTGTGTGTGTGTGTGTGTGTGTGTGTACTGTATAAGATTTAAAACAACAAAATAAAAACATCATCAACCAAAACAAAAAAGTCAGGTCACACCCACAGAGATGAACAGCTACCACCTTGGCCACAGGGATTTCTCCAAGGAAGGTGCAGCTTGTGGGAAGAAGCAGGGGTGAGCCAGCTGGGAAGCCTGCTGTTATTCACGACACTAATTCCCAGAAGGCATGGAAGGTCACAAGATGGCAGGGGGGGGCTGAATAAGGGGTGCTAAGCCCCCTAGAAGAAGCCTGTGAGTGCGGTCACCTGAAGGGGTCCCCGACGGGGCTGAGGCAGAGCACGATGTGGAGGTTGTTCCGCACGCGCTCGATCAGGTAGGTGAAGAGGCTGTCGGAGGATTCAGGCACCTGCTCAGCCCGGGCCTGCTCTATGATGAGCGTCTGGATCTGGACAAAAGCCACACAGGGTCAGGGTCGAAAGCAGCCCTGCCCGGTAGGGTCCCCAGATGGCTGAAGAGGGACAGGCCTTCAGTCTTCCAGGGTGAGATGGAAACAGATTTTTGGGGAGTGACTTAGGAAGGTCCAAGAACCAACTGGCTCACGCGCAGGCGTGGGAGGACGTTACCTCTTCAAACTCGTCAGCCTTATAGAGGTTAGGGACCTCTCCCGAGCTGAGGATGTTGTTAATATCCTCTAGGAAAGATTCGTCAGCAATCTGGGTGTCCACAAAAAGGAAGGACGTGGTCTTGAGCTCTACCCCAGCGTGACGATAGAGACGTTTGATATCTGGCCCCACGAGAGTCGGAGGAGAGGGGAGAGAACAGACCGACTTTCAGTTCCCTGTCCTGCCCTTCATTCCACTCTGGAGATTTGGGGAGGCCTCCTCAGCTCAGCCCCTGGAGCCTACACAACACCACAACACCGTCTCCCGCCCCTACCCAGAAGCCAGCACATCTCACAAGCTCCCCCGCCCCCCGTCAGTCATCAAAGGAACTCGGCCACTTGTCTTCCACTCACTCCGGACTCCCCATCATACCGTCTCGAAACTCCTGCTTTCGATAGTGTTTGGTGACCTCAATCTGAAAGGTGTCATACTCGCAGATGGAGGAGGCCAGGCGGGCCAGGCTCTGGCGTCCACTGCCCCCGATGCCCACCAGGAGCATGTTGCCCCGAGGCTGTCCGATCACCCGAACGATCCGTGTGACTGGAGCCGGGTGAGAGTAATAAATTGGCTAGGGCAAACTCTAAGGACCTCCAGCCCTCAGCCAGAGATCAAGAGCCCCGGATGTGACGAAAGGGAGCCATGAGGTCCAGAAGGAAGTCAGTGCCTGAGTCCCTGAGAGCCATTCAACTTTTAACTTCACCTTGTCTATTAAATAGCCATTCCCACGAGTGGGTCTGGAAGCAGAAGGAAGGCGACTTCCATCCTTGATTTGGGAGAGGGCTGGGAAGGGAAGTCCGTTTCCTGGGAAACGCTGCCTGGTGGGGCTGAAGGGGGAGGGGCAGGCAGCAGCAAAGGCTCACTGTGTTCAATGGCCTCCCGGAAGAGCACCAGCTTCATGGGCACCACGGAGGGGGACAGGTTGTACTCGTTGAGGGCGTTCTCGATGGCCGTCTTCAGTACCGTCAGATCTGTCAGGTCTTCATAAACCTTGGGCTCCTTCAGGAAGTCCCCTGGGCCGGGGCAGGAGGGCATCAAGTCTCCGATGCCTGGTCCTCCCAAGCTTCCTTCAGGGCCCTCTGCAGCGGGGATCTGGGCCCTGACCCTCCTTGCACCCCCAGCCTCCTCAGAGTCACAGGCTCACCAAAGATAGGAGGACGTCTGTTTGGGCAGAGGTTATGAAATGTGAGGTCAAAGAAGGAGCCAAGTTTATCACTTATGATGCCCACGAAGGCTTCCGTGTCTGTCGCATCAACCAGTCGGTCAGAGAAGACTCTGTCGGGATGAGATCTGGACTGAAGCGCAGAATGGCCCAGGGGAAGGGAGGGGCAGGCCAGGGGCGAAGGCAGAGATTGAAGTAAGGCTGAGGAAGACTGAAACTGTCCGGGGCACATGTGCCCTGGTCACCTGAAGCACTCGTGAATCCAAAGTCGTGTGATGCTGGCCTTGGTGTCGTGGAAGTCCTTGTTGGCTCTAAGCATGCCCTGGAACACCTGGGGGAAGAGAAGTGATGGACTGGGGTACAGACAGGAAAGAGGCTTATTGTAACCCCAAATAAGAGTTCAGTCATCCAAGTACTGTAGTCTTCTTTCTAGTTTTCCTCACAATCCAAAAAGTTATATTTGTAATCCCATTGACACATTATTGGAATCCCAACAAGTTAATTCCAATCTACCACCTCCAATGCAACCCACGGCAAGAGTAAAGACACCAGGACATGTTCCAACTTAAGGGCAGCCAAGGGATCCTAAATCCAATCGCCGTGAGGACATGCGGACCTGGGCCTCTCCCAGGATTTATTATCTTGTGAAGAAGGGGGGGGCTCAGGGATGAGTGACAGTGAGGATGGCGGGAATTACGTGAGTAACTCGGGCTGGCTGGCCAGGTGGGGAGAAGGCATCTCTGCAAAATGCAGAGATAAAGATATGCAGAAGGATCAATTCACACAGTCTAATTAAGGTTGCAACTGAATTGTTTGGAGAGGCTGTCACTTTAGTTTTTGACATGTAAACTCTTGTGCCCTGGAGGTCACAGCCACTTTACCTTGAGGCTCATACCCAGGTGACATTCCTGGAGCTGTTGGCTCTAACATCCCGCTGTGCTCACTATGCCAGAAAGCAGGACTGTCCCTTGGCTTTAGAATTTACATACCAGCACCTTGGCCAGATTTATCTGCAAGGCTTAGAGCCAATTGAAGAGAGAAGGAAATACCCTAGCCAGCTCTCTACATACCAGTATCAGGAAATAAGTCTCCAGATAATCAAAGTGACAGCAATTGTTTTGGATTCCAAGGGAGTCTCCCACAGAGGTTCCCTCCAGAGCTTTTGGAGGTTAGGGCAGAGAAAGTAGCATCTTAGGTTAGCGTGGCTAGGGGTGCTGTTTGTAAGGCTGGGCTTAGGTTTGCTGCGGCTGAGGCTTCTTTTGAAAAGCAGTGAACATCTCTCAGGAGGCCCAGACAGGTACAAGGGCAAGGTCACATGGTGCTCACCTTGGAGATGTCCCGGAGGTTGAAGAGGTAGTGGATCTTGGCAGGCGTGGGCAGGAAGCGCTGTACCACTGTGTTGTACACGTCCAAGGTGGCCTCCGTCACCACGTTCCCGATGGGCTTCACCTCTTCGTCAAAGTCCTGAAGCTTCTGGCTGATCATGGCACCAAATATACGGATGATCTGGGACTCCTTAAAAAGAGACCCCAGACTCATTGGCTCCTGGCCTTGTAGCCAGGGTAAGAATCAGCCACAGAATTTAAGGGGGTACAGCAGGGGTGGGAGAGAAAGGGAGGGGAAGGAGGAGGGAGGAGGATGGAGGACGGAGGGAAGAGGGAGAGGGAGTGTGTATGTGGTACCGGGGATTGAATTCGGGGGCTCGTGAATGCTAGGCAAGTACTCTACCATTAAGATACAGCCCCTCAACTCCTTAAAATTTATTTTGAGACAGAGTCTCAAAATTGCCCAAGCTAGCATTGAATTCTAATCTTCCTTCCTCAGCCTCCCAAGTGCTAGGATTACAAGCACGCACTCCTACACACTGCGTAATTTTAACTTTTTAAAAGCATCATGGTTTTTGATGCCCCCTTAAATTCTGTACCTTGGTCAGTGCTCACTGCCGGAGCCCTAATTCTGAAGCTGCTCCTAACTCTCAGCTTTGCAGGACCTACCAGCCTGCTCCACGGGGGGCCCCACCTCATTCTCTGCACACAGAGCCAAGAGATGTGACTTCGACCCTTTGCTTTCCTGGCTCAGAAGGCCAGCAAGGGCTTCTAGGCATGTGTCACAGCTCCCTGCAATTCACTCCTGAGGCGTTTATGCCGTTGAGCTAAATCCCCAGCCCCTTTGCCCCCTTGTTTCCAGGTGGGGAAGGTTTTCCTTGTTCAGCCCCCTCCTAACAGTCCCCACTTCAGCCTCACGGTGGGGAAGGTCATGTTGATGAGGTTGAAACGACTCTGCAGCCTCGGGGAGATGACAGTCCGTCCGCCCCCAGGAGGGCCCATGGCAGCCATCAGGAACATGTCCTGGAGAGCAAAGACAAAGAGGCCAGGGCATCAGGTGGGAGGAGGGGAGGACGGGAGGACGGGAGGCCCAGGAGAGGGGAGGTTCTTCAGAATCGCTGGGATAGAGGCTTTTGAATGGTCCTAACACAAATCACAAACAATAAATGTTTGAGGTGAAGAACAGGCCAACTATCCTGGTCTGGTGATTAGTAAACACTGTGCAGGCATAATGAAATGTCACACTGTATGTTACATATATGTAAGTTATTATGTGTCAATTAAAAATTTTTTAAAAATTTAAACAACAACAAAAAGTAATAGAGAGAGTGCAAAAGAAGTGGAGAAGAAGGTAGCAAGTGGGAGTACAAATGGGAAGAGGCTCAGGGACTGGACCAGAAGGGAGAAATATGGAGTAATGTAGGCAAAAAAATAAATAAATAAAATAAAAAATAAAAAGGTGAAGCGAAGGGAATGACATGGGAGAAGTTTTTAGAATTATCAAAGTAATGTATTTGTCTTTATTCTCGTTTTAATTGCTGTACCCAAGTAGAAAAGGCAGGGAAGTTAAACAACTGTCACTATGTCCTTCATATGACTTTCTTTTTCTTTGTAAATTGTATGCAACTAGTGCACCTGTGCGTGCATGAGCATTCCTAGAAGGACACAAATTGATTATTAGGCTGTTTTTGACCCTAGATGCCAGAGAGATGGGTACACAGAAATCAGGCCAGAATGTCCACTGCCCATTCATCAAAGAAAAAAATAACCAAAACGGTGCTCAGGTCCCCTGGGAGAAAAGCCGGACTGAAGGGAGACGCCTGGCTGTGCATGGGGTGCAGAGAACCAAGACCGCAGAGGCAGTCGCTCCGGGCATGAGACACAGGGGTCTGAGGTGTGGAGCAGGGCCTGGGCTCCAAGTCCGTTCTGGGGGAAGCAGGATAGCACGCGGGCACGGTGCCACGTCACAGGCCTGGGAATGGAGTGGCGCTTGGAGGGCAGGAGCTTTTGGTCACAAACTGTAGAGCAGGGTCGTGCGGAAAGTTAGTAACAGGAGCCAATAACCTGGGAGCTGGACGTCTGGCCTCTCCTGCAGGAGGGAGTTGTAGAACTACGGCCTCGGGTCCCAGTGGAGGGGCACCCAGCCACACCAGGAAGGGCGAAGGCCTGAGAGCCAGCCTCGGGATGCTTACGCGAATGTACTTGATGGTCTGCTTCGTGCGATCGTACCAGAAGCCGTAGTCAATCCAGAGGCGGATGAGCTCCAGGGGTGGCTGGGACCCAAACATGTCCTTGGCTGGCATATTTAGTTCATCCATGAAGGTGATCATGCTTTTGCCCCCAAATGGCACATACACACCCTTGGTCCGCTTCTCCACCCTGCTCTCAATGATGCTTTGAACATTGTTGGATGTGGTCTGGTAGAAAAAGCACAAAACGAATGCGTGGGTCATTAGGAGAAATGTGGGGTCACAGAGGAGCACTTACTAACACTTGGACCCCAGAGGAGGGCAGCAGACAGGGAGAGCGGGGAACCGGCGTCCGCCCCGGGCCCTGGCACACCTGTGCAGACATGTTGACCGTGAGCACCGACCACTGGCTGGACGGCAGGGACTGCAGGACGCTCTGTGCGATGGAGGTCTTTCCAGTCCCCACGGGGCCCACCAGCAGCACGGGGTCATGGCTGGCCACCAAGGTGTTCACCAGGTATTTGTAGCGAACAGTGTCGATGGTGGGCACCATGATCTTGTAGAAAGGAGTGCTGAGAGGAAATGGGAGCCGCGTCTCAAGAGCCGCCGGCCTGCTTCTCCCCATACCCACTGATTCCTCCTCCGGGTGTGTAATTCCCTCCACAGCCCACTCATCATCGGCTGTTTCCGTGGGGCCGGGGGTGGGACACTGTTTAAAGACCCTGCCCCAAGTCCCTAGGTCCTGTGTCCAGGAGTCATCTCTTTGCTGGGATCCACTTTCTCCTTTTAAAGCTGGTTATTGCTTCTGGGCCCCATCCCACTTATCCCATCTCCCACCAACCACAGCCCCAAATCCTACGTGAACCCCAGACCCCGCTCTCACTTGGGTGCGTAACGCCAACTCTTAGGGAGCTTCTCCTCAAATGATGTCCAACTCCGCATCTTGGGGTCCACAAAATATTCATATACTGTGTCCTAAGGAGGGCATGCACTCGTCATCACTGTGCAGACCCAAGCTCTCGCCAGCCAGAAGGGCTCACAGACCACCAGCGACAAGACAGAGCTCGGGGAGGGAGCTCAGGAGGAAGCTGAGGACCCGGGATGCCAGGGCGTTCTAGGAAAATAAGACAAAGGAGCTGGTTCTAGGACCCGACCTTGTTGGGAAAGGAGCCCTCGATCTCACGGAGGTAACTGTCAATCTTCTTGCGGCCCTCTTCGTCCACAGAGGCACACACAGACCAGATCATGCTGAACACAAATATCATCTCTACTAGAGTGGCGTAGTTTTCACCGTCAGCCGGGTTCACCTGGGGGGAAGAAGAGGACGTGCCCGTGAGGGATGGAGGGAGCTGATTTATCAGCCCCCCCAAAGGCTCGCAGCCTTCCTCCTTTCCTGGTTCTGGTCGCCTTCCAATTGTGTGTGCTTATCTGCAGCCTACAAAAGACTTCAGATAAACCTGAAATTCCTCCTTGCTCAACAGTCCCCTCAGCTTCCTTTTTGCTGAGCCTTAGGACACAGCTGCCATCTGCCCTGGAGGAGCCCCTATGGTTACTGAAGGAGACAAGTTCGGGGACATTTGTGTTGACTTGTTTGTAACTGCACAAAAATTAGAGCTGACCTAAACATCCACCAGCAGAGGAATGGACAAAGTAAAGTGTAAGGTTCCACTGTACATAGTACATCGCTATTAATGCAGTGACACAAATCTAGCAACGCAGAGCAATACAAAACTCAAAGCAACACAAAACTCAGAAACGTTGTTGGTTTAACTAGCATATTTTGGGCCAGGGATTTAACTCAGTGGCATAAGTGCCTGCCGGGCAAGTGCGAGGTTGTGAGTTTGATCCCCGGTACTGGAAAAAAAAAAAAAAAAGCATATTTTGTGTAACATAGTCTATTTTTTTCTTTTTTTGATACAGGGTCTCACTAGGTAGTGCAGACTGGCCTTGAACTTGCTTACATAGGCCAGGCTGGCCTCAAACACGGCAATCCTCCTGATTCAGCCTCCTGAGCACAGGAATTACAGATGTGCACCACAACACCTGACTCACATAGTGTATTTTCTAAACGCCACATGTCCTAAGGATACCTATACACTTGTGTGTAAACAAACATTTTTACAATGGTCTGGGTGACACATGAACACACTATAATAGTTACTCTTGTGGAGAAGGGAGGAGCCCAGGATCACAAGGCAGAAAAGAGAACAAAAAGAACTTGAGCTTTACATAAAAAAATTTAATTTTAGAAAGAAAGTGAGATCCAATGATTATTACATAAGTAAAAATTAAGTTTTAAAATACACCTACTTTAGTAGTGGGTACAGCATATTTGGAGCCCAAGCTCTTAAACCCCTGGCCAGGGTGCCCATGGCAGATCTGTTCTTCTGGGAGGCTGTGAGGAGCCCCAGGGCTACCTGAACACCCGGGCCTCTCTGGGGAGAACACCGCGCAACAGCAATCTTAGCACCCTTCCTGCCACCCCGGCCTTCCACGGGAAGCTGCCACAGGCCCGTGCTTGGGATCTCGTGACAACAGGACCTACGTGACCTACATGTGACGCCATATACAGGATGTGTCCCACCCAGCATGCTGGACGTGGTCCTAGAATCCTCAATCTTCAAAACGTAGGCGGGAAAGTATGGTGAGAGTCTATGTCCTCTTGTATCCAACCTAGAACCCTTTAGGTCTTTCTTTCCAGGCTCACCTGCCACACACAGTGCACCGCACCTCCCTCGTGGCCAGGTCTGCTGCCCATGCAGACAGCACACAGCATCCTGCCTGCCAGCCCTCAGCCACTCCCACCCCGCCACTCGCCTGCCCTCCACCCCATCGCCTCGCCCTGCCTGAGAAGGGGAACTGGAATCCTGAGTGACTGTTTGTACTAAGGCTGCCCTCACCCCGCTCTCCAGGAGCTGTCCCCTCCCAGGAGCCCCTCAGCATCTGCCCCTATCAGCATGGCCCAGCTGTCCTCCTCCCGCACCTTACCTTGACTGCATCTACATGTTTTAATTTATATTAACTGTACAAGGAATGACTTACACTGCTCTAGACCTTAACTGTTGGGTCTGGTTATCTGGCAGTGTCTTTAAAAACAATCCCGTAATTGCCGGTGAGGCAGCTCAGAGGCTGAGCTTGCCTAAGCACGCCCTGGGCTTGGTCTCCAACACTACAAAACAAACAACTGCAAAGCATTTCCAGAGAGTGATGCAATCTCCACACAAAGTCGCAAATGTTGACCCTTACTCTAGCATTCCAAACTGAACAAAATCTTTCTAAGTATCAGTTAATCTGAAGTTTTCTAGAATTCCTCATCGGATTAGGCTGGGAGCTTTTCCCAACAAAAACGGTATTCCAGGGCCTCACATACACCAAAAATTAATATTCATACTTTGAAAGAATAAATAAATGAGGAACTGAACAAACTACCTCAGCCCCCAGAATATGAGGGAAACTGTACCGAGACTCCACTGTGTTCTGGTACATATGTACGTGTGTGTGCGATGTATGTATGTATGTGACGTACGTATGTACGTGTGGATGTGAGGTACGTGAGATATGTATGTATGTACGTGACAGATGTATGTATGCTGCATGTGCAGAGCTGAGGATGGAACCTGGGGCCTCTTACATGTTAAAGCACGAGCTATGCCCACTCCTTACTCTGCTCTATTTAAAATCTCTAGTCTGGGCTTCTAGCCCAGTACACGAGTAAAACACACACACACACACACACACACATACACACACACAAACACACACACACACCCTCCCGGCCTCAGTGGTCCCCGTGTTCAGACTGACGAGATCCCCATGCAGTTGTGAGCACCTCTGTCCTGCCCCGCCTGGCCGGCCGCCCCGTACCCCGTTCTCTGGCGTGGCCAGGGCCGAGTACAGCTTGCACAGGGAGATGATGCCGCTGTACTCGGGGAGGGGCACCAGCTCGATGCAGTTGTCTTTCTTAAAGGCCAAGATCTTGCTGATGAGCTTTTCAAACATGCGTTGGAGGGGCTCCACCTCGCTCTAGAGGTAATGAGAAGGGTTCTTTGTTGGTTTGCTTTCGTGTGCCGTAGACCTCCCGGCCCGTCTCCTTCTCCTCAAGTCCATCACACCTTTGGCCTCTTCTCCAGCCATGACTGAACGTAGGGCTTCCATCCCAGGTCCATGTAGTCAGTGTAGACCATCCCGCAGCGAGAGACAGTGGCTGGAGAGGCCACTGCCAGGTTCTCCACTTCAAACAGGAGAGACACCTAAGGGTACAGTTTTGTCAGAACCTCACCTTCCACTGTCCCCCCAGTCAGTAGGAATAAAATACCCCCCAAACTGTGAGGCCTCAAGGTGGTATCTCTGTCTAACACAAAGGTGGCAAGATTGGAGGTTTCTAAGGGGTGTGCTTGCTGAAGGAAATGAGTGCTTACTCCTGGCTACCCTAAGGAAGGGTCACCGTCTGCCCACCAGTGTGGAAAATGGTAGGTGTGGCAGCTCACAGACTCCCACATGGGTGCTACTCAAAGATCTTTTCTGCATCATTAATTGTTCCCAATATCCATGATAGACAAAGCTATTTTTCTTTTTTCTTCTCCTCTCCTTCTTTTCTTCCTTCGTTTATGTGTGTGGTGCTGGCGATGGAACCCAGGCCTCACGCGCTGGGCGAGGGCACTGAGCTACACTCCCAGCCTGGGCCAAGGGCTCCTCTCAGTCACCACCTTCACCAAATCCCGCAGCCGCCCCAGCTCCCTCCTATAGAACTCACTCTGCTCTGACTACCAGGCTCTCCTCCCCGCCCTGCGCCTCGCCCACCACTGTCTCCTGAGGCCCAGGTGGAGCCCACTTCCCACACCTGCTCGGGCATGGAGATGCGCTCTCCATTGATCAGGGTCAGCACTTTGTTGTCATCCATGACAGAATTCATGCTTTCGATCCACAATGTGTCCACAGGGCCATCAAAAAGGATCCATTTCTCATCTGGTTTCTCATCTTAGCAGCAGGTAGATGATCAGAAGACCAGGAGCGTTCTCCCCGGCCCTCCCACCCCACCTCACTCCCCGTTCCTGGACTTCTGACTTTCCAGGCATCTGTCCCCCTCCAGGGCTCCAGACTGCCTCTCCCATCAGATAGCTGGACGTCTGCGCCCCCACTACAGCCCTTGGTACCTGCACATGCCACCCGCATGACGCTGGACAAAATGCCGTCCGTCCATTCATTAGTGTTGAGGTCATACTCCCCATAGAGCTCTCCTAGGGACAGCGCCTTAGGGTTCAGCGGGAATTCCTGAAGGTGAGAGCGGAAGGGGTTTTAGAGCTGCTGGCAGACATGCTCGGCACACCCTCTGTTTACACAGCCCCTAGCCTCTCTCGTCTCTCCCAGGCCTCGCTGGACCTTGTTGGACACCCCCCTCAACCTGCCTGTTCCTGCCCCCCACTTCCACTCCCTTCCCACCACTCAAGTCCACCAGTGATTCTACCATCCCAACCACGCACCCTGACGATGTTGAAGTTGGGGTCTCCAGCACGGCACAGGGAGGACAAGGAGGCCTGCAGGACGCGCCAGCAGGTTGTCTTGCCACTGCCCGTGTTGCCCACGATCATGGTAGAGTGGCGGGAGTTCTTGGTTTCATACAGCTGGAGAACTTTGGTGAGGGTGAACGGTGTGCACTGCAGGCCTCGTTCTCGAATCTCCTGCTCAATGGTCTCCTGCAGCTGAGGGAAGGGAAGGCACGGAGGAGGCTGGAAGGACTTCCAAAGGCCTCGCGATGCCAGGGAAGGTGTGTTCAAACCATCAACATGGCACTGGGGCCCTTTACACGCTGGCACTTGTTCATTCACTACAGACCGAGCTTTGCAGTCACCAGCCTGGTCCTCGGCTTTCAGCCACGTGATCCCGAGTAAGTCACCGCTCCCAGCCTCAGCTTCCTCACATGCACAATGTCTGACATGGAGCTCTACGTATTTTGTCTATTATTCAACAGTCATTAAGCTTCTGCAGTATGTATGAAGCACTGTTCTGGCTGACACAGGGATGCCGCTGGAAACGGACAGACTGCAGAGCTCACAGCCGGGTGGGAGACTGGATTCCCCCCACCCCAGGGCCGGAGATTAGACCATGGCCTCCCACACACTAAGCCAGGGCTCTATCACTGAGCAGCACCTCCAGTCATAATTTTATAAACATTATCATCCAAGTTAAAAAGTAATGCTTATAGAATTAACCCGCATGAATTAGTTCCAGATAGTGTGACACTTTTAAACACACGGCTTACACTCCCAAATAATTTCAAGAAGATGCAAGGTGTTTCTGGTAATTTTCAAATACCATTACAAAGGACCTCACCAACGTTACTTCTTCCCACTGAGAATTAGTTTTATTGGCAATTGTGTGTGTGTTTAGTGTCATATCAGAGTAAATGACACACTTTTTTATTCATTCAGGTACTCTCTAATTTTGTCTTTGATCTAGGAGGTATGTAGAATTTCACTGCCTAATTTCCAAACATCTGTGCTTTTTCTAATTATATTTTATTATTGATTTCTATTGTTTAATTCTATTATGATCATCCTCTGTACAATGTCAATCAGTTGAACTTTATAAGTCTTATCATTAATAGCTTAGAATATAGTCAATTTTGGTAAATATTCCATGTACACTTGAGAGGAATGTATGTCTGCAACAGTTGTCTAGAATGTTCCATATGTGTCCGCTCAAACCTGTTAAAAGCACTCACATCTATACAAATGAATTTTTAATTAGTTTTCTTTACCAATTGTGAGAGAATTGTCAGGACCTCTCACTAAGGTTATATTTTAGTTCTGCCCGTGGTGTTTTACAGGCTTTGTAAGTATCCTACTAAATGCATGAAGTTCAGAATTGGTTCATATGTTTGTGAACACTTTCATTTTGGAAATGTACCCTTCGGTTCCGGGATTCATCTTGCACTGTGTCACTGCTGGTCCCTTCCTTTTCTTTGTTTCTCCTTTTGGAACTCCTGTTATTTGGATACGATCTGTCCTAGATTGGATCTCATCCCATTTCTTCTCTGTCTACTCTGTTCCCAAGAATGGTCATATGAGCCTGAGCATCATGCGTCCCCCTCGCCCCATCCTGTGCTGACAAGTGAATCACGAGGCTGCGCCTCAACTACACCCCAATCCTTGTCCTTCCTTTTCTCTTTTCTCTCTTCTCTTCCTTTCTTCTCTTTCTAGACAGGGTCTTGATAAGTTGCTAAATTGCTCAGGCTGGGCTCAAACCCTTTTTCCTCTGCTTCTACCAGGGTTACAGGCAGAGTCATCCTTTTCAAGTAGCATTTCATTAGTATTTCATTCTTTGAATGAAATGATAGTTGAGGGGGTCTTGTTTGTTTTTCTTCTGAGATAGGGTACTGCTACAGGCTGGCCACAAGCTCCGGGGCTCTTCCTGCCTCAGTTGCCTCAGTAGTTGGGACTACAGGTGCACCACCATGCTCAGCCAATGATGATGGTCTTTTTTTTTTTTTTTTTGGAGACAGGGTCTCGCTATGCAGTTCAGGCTGGCCTTGAGCTCACTTTGCAGCCCAAACTGGCCTCAAATTTGCAACAATCCTCCCACCTCAACCTCCTGAGTGCTGGCATTACAGGCATGTGCCACCATACCTGGCTTTTTTTTTCATGGTTTTGTTTTTGGTTTTGTTTTTTGTTTGTTTGGTACTGGGGGGCAAACTTATAACCTGGCTCCAGAAAGAAAGAAAAGAAAAGAGAAAAGAAAAGAAAAGAAAAGAAAAGAAAAGAAAAGAAAAGAAAAGAAAAGGAGTTGGGGGTGTAAGGCAGGCACTTATGCCCTGAGCTAAATCCCTAGCCTCTGATGGTTTTTAAAAGAAATTTTCCTTTCTCTCTGCACTGTTTTCTTCAGTCTGCATTTTCCTGTTTGTTTTGGCATCTTTTATATCTGGGCCTCCTTGTAGTTATCTGATGAAACAAGGCAAAAGGCCTCCGCAGCCAATGTGTCCCCACTCCCTCAACGCCCCTCATTCTGGGCTTGGCCCTGCTTTTCACTCCACCTGGAGGGTCCAGGCTCCACAGCTGCTGCCTAGAACTGGGCCCCAGGAAGGAAGCAGGGTCACTCAGGGCCACAGAGAGGGGGAGCTACAGCTACTTCTAATCCAATCCAATCCGCCCGGCCCTCCGATTTTAGTGATTTTAGTTAGACCTCATTTACTCCCCCACCCGCTCCCACTTCCAGAGCTACCTGATCGAACTAACACTGAACTTTGTAGGATTCCCTCTTAATTTTCCCTGCTTTCAGGTTTCTTGGGCTTGCTGTGTAAACCACAACTTACTCATTTGCTCCCCATATTTAAAATTTAATTCTATATCTCCTCTCCCAGTCTCCCTATGCCTTCGGGTTCGTATGACTTACAAATACAAGTACACTTCTTTAGTGAAGTGACAGTGGACTTGAATCCACTTTTTTACCTGGAGGTCCTGTGTCATCCTATTGAGGTTATTTTTCATCTTTCCCAATTATCATATTTTCACTTTTAAAAATTCTATTGGTTCTTTTATGAATCTTCTTTGTTTAGATCTTTTGTTCCTAGCTCCGAGTTTCAGGCTTTGCTTTTATTTCTTTAAACATATTAAGATGTAGATTTTGTCTTTGTTTTTGGTCTTTCCAATATTGGAGATTGAACTAAGGCCCTTGCACTGAGCTAGACCCCCAGCACTATTTATCTATTTATTTTTGAGGCAAGATCTTACTAACTTGCTAAGTTGTCCAGTCTGCACTCAAACTAATGATCTTCCTGCCTAAACCACCGATAGTCCTGCGGAAACAGTTACTTTAAAATTCTGTACCTATTACAGACGTCTAGGGTCTGCATGGATCTGATTCCTCTGTTCATTTTCTGACTTCCATTCATAGTATGTGTTTTCTTACGGACATTGTGATTTTTGACCACAAGTTGCCAATTTTCTTGGACTTTTATCTGTAGGAATTCTTTTAGGCAGAAATTGATATTTCATTCCACCAGAAATAATTTGCTTTTGCTTCTACTAGTCACCTGGGGGCACCAACAACCTAAACTACTTAAAATTAAAATCTAAGCTTGAGGTTTTTTGTTAAATTACACAGTAGAATAAAATTATTACCATAAGCATGTGGTTAAGAAATCTCCAAGGAGATTTTACACCTTCTTTCCACTATCAGAGGTCAGACAGGCAAAATTAAAAAGGAAAATTCAGAGGGAATCCTACAAAGTTCAGTATTAGTGCGATCAGTGGAAGTGGGAATAGGTGGGAGAGTAAATGAGGTCTAACTAAAATCTGTACATATCCAAATGGTGGAGTTCACATTTTCCCATTTACTGTTGCCTGAGGTTTACGTGGCACTATGTTTTCTGTGTTACCACCAAACTTGGGGGTTATCCTCCATTCCCAGGCCCTCTATTTGTCAGAGATTTTCATAGAAAAAAAGGCAACTTTGTAATCCAGCTACTTCACAGCGTTCCTGTGTTCACTCCCCAACCTCCAAACCTTGGAATTCTTGCCAGTTTGGCAGTGCCTTAAAAATATGTATTTTTATGTTTTTATCCTGCACGTCAGCGGTTTCAATTGAAAGGCTGGCTCAGGATGTTCGAGGCTAGTGTAATCTCAGAGGAGAAAGTTCTTACGCTTTCTACAATTCCTTTTCCACCCCCCAACTGCTTTCACATCTGAAAGAGGACTCTCTGTCATCTCTTCTCCTAGTGCTCAGAATGAAGAAACGAGAGCAGAGATGGCTACTGGGTGGAGAGAAAGGCCGGTGGAGGCAAGTTAGGAGGGCAGGGAGCTGGGTCAGGAAGTGGGATGTTTGGGCAGGTCTGTATCATATTATAAACGAGGAGGCCTGACATACTGTAAACAAGCATAGGTCAGCTCTCTCACGTGGAGTCCCAGTGAGCGACGCAGAGCAGGACCTGGACGCCGGGTTTCCTCTTCCCACACTGCACATCCGTGAGCGGGACCAGGACAAAGACTAAAGGGCCATACCTTGCCATAGTCGACGACCGGAAGCTCGATGCTGGGGAACAGGTCCTGCACGATGGCGTTGAACAATGGCACATCGACCGACGTTAGCTTGGCGATATTCATATCTCTCATGGAGAGCAGCAGAACCTGGATGGAAAAGACGGGGACTCCGATTTCAGGAGCCAGAGCCTAGGTACTCGTGAGGCCCTGCACCAAAGGGGTTGGAGACAGGAGCCGAGAACAACAAACGCTGGAGTTGGGTCTTAGCAATACAACAGGCAGAACTTGGGCAACACAGAGAATAAGGCACGAGAACAGGACTCTCAGTCTGGGGAACGAAGGACCCGACAAGCTTTAGCGATGACACAGAGGCCGGGTGGCGTTCTGTTTGGTCTACCTCTTCATCGCTCAGATCCGGCTGCAGGCGGCGCTTCTTGCCTGCGTAGCGCACGAGGGAGGTGAGGGCGCGGAGGCCGAAGTCGTAATGGTCCTGTTTGGAGAGCTGCTGCACGGCCAGTGAGTAGAGCGTGTACACCTTCTTGGCAAGGATCTGAAAGCCAGGAGGGAACGACCTGTTTCCTCCCACACAAGGCCTGCTCCTCCTCAAAGGACAGTTTCAAAGCCAGGAAGCCAGGTCTGGGACCTACGACTTCTGGGAGTTGTTGTATGGACGAGCCTTCTAGACCTTGAGATCTGTGCTACCATCAGTTAGAGACACCACAGAAAGGAGACCTTTCTCTGAATTCTGCTGCCTTCACAACCTCCTGCAGACGCCTAAGTTCCTTGTAGGATAAGCTAATTGAGCCTCCAGGGGGTTTCTCTGTCCAGGGAATAATTATGCCAGGGAAATAAAATAATAGGAGGGAAGGGATTATCTAAATAAATACCTTGCAGTTGCCAAAGCCCTCCCCAAAGAGGATGATTTCTGCAATAAGAGTAGAATCGGGCACCACCATGGCAATGGGACGGAACATGGATTTAAGGTTCTCAGGAAGCTCTGTGCGGCCAGCATAGCCTGGAAAACAGCACCGTTTGTTTACACTCCCCGTTTCCTTGTTTCGACTTTCTTCCCCAAACCCACTTCCCAATCAACCCTACTTTTCCCAACACTCGCTCTTTCCTTAATTTTCTCCCCAACTCCAATTTCAAGGTTGACTACTTTCGGATCCCAGTCCTGGTTTTTCCCATTCCACTTTGGTCCTCTTTCTTCTCTAGTCTTTTCCTTGCTTTCTGCATGGCCCTGTTTCAAACTGAAAACACGCAGCTGCTGATTTCCATCGCTCTAAGTTCTATGTATAGCTCACATCAGTCCTGATATGAGTCACAGCTGTTTCTTTGATTCTTTGGAGCCCATAGCCCTTCTCTCCACCTGTTCTTCCCCAGGCCCTTCCCGCAGAGCTGTTCCTGGGGGACTGTGAGAGATACTGGGCCTTACCCTGTAGGAAGATTCTCCCATCCTGCAAAGGGGATGCCAGGGAAACCAGAATTGTGATGGGAGAGGGTCACCAAGCCTTAGGAGACTAAGGCTACACACAGACACATAAGTAATTAGTGCTGCTTTCACAGAGAATAAGATGCCTCTTTGCCCTAGAAGGACAGCTGGTGTTTATTCTGTCATTAGCCAGATTTCATTTGGCGATAGGCTTAAGGAGAAGGAAGAGATGGTACACAGGTGCCTGCCCCACATACCAGTTCTGCCACTCAGAAGGCCCATTTACACCCTGGCACCTACCAGGATTCATGGTAATGAAGATCCCACAGGACCACACCAGATTTATTTCAAAGCCCTCAAAATAGAAGCGGGTGAGGCCGGCAGCCAAGGCAGAGAGGATGGACAGGATCTGCTGGGCGACCACTGAGAGCACCTCAATGTTGATGCGGTTAAATTCATCGAAGCAGCCCCAGGCTCCGGTCTGCGGAGGGAGGGAGGGAGGCAGAGCCACTGGGAAAAAGAGAGGTTCCCCAAGACACCAGAGAGCCTAATGAACACACCCTTCCTTAAAATGCTTCTGTATGCAAGGCACCTTCAAAATACAGGGCAAGGAGGGCACCAGAGCAGCACTGCTGCAGACTCCGGGCAGGACTTCCCGTTCTGGGGCCAGCCTGAGACAATGGTGCCAAACACACGAGATGGAAACCTGCAGCAGGGAACTTACATGCCCTGAGTTTCCTGCAGTTTTGGCTCAGGATCTGACTTAATCCTTAATCTTTTTTTTTTCTCTTTTTAAGATAGGGTCTTGCTATGTAGTTCAGGCTGACCTTGAGCTCACTTCAATACTGGTCTCGAACTTGCCATGATCCTCCTGCCTCAGCCTCCCGAGTGCTGGGATTACAAGTGTGCACCGCCACGCCTGGCTTCCTACATAATCTTTTGATTTTGCAGATGAGCAACATGAAGCAAGGGGAAGGGAAGAGCTTCCCCAGGTGTAAGAATCACCTGAGGTAATGCCATGTTATAAATGATAAAGCGCTGTAGCAGATCAGGTTTCATCTGATTTTCTTGGGACTAAAAGATTCTCGAAGGGACCTCTGGGATACTCCGTCAGGATACTGACCTGGGCCAAGCCTGAGTACATTCGGCCCATGGATTTATAGTCCAGGCCTTCAGAGCAGTTGACCACGATGACATAAAGGCCCAGGGCCTTGCCCAAGTCCTTGACAGTCTCTGTCTTCCCAGTGCCTGCTGGGCCTTTGGGGGAGCCTCCTCGATGCAAGTGCAAAGCTGTGGTCAGTGTCATGTAACACCTAAGAATCGAGGACAGGCCCTGGTCAGACTCCTGGAGGGCAATCTCAGCTCTGCAGTCCCCACCCCAACCACCTCGTTGGACCTCCAGGGCAGACCTGTCTGTCAGAGGGGTGATGACCAGCCGGCCAGAGTTTCCCAGGTACTCGTAGCCATACTGGAACTGTGTATTGGTCTGTCGGATCACACAGTCATCGAGATCCTGATGAGACAGGACAGAAAGAGCGGGGAGTGGGCTGGAAAGAAGAGCGGAGCTGTGGGAATGGCTGGGAGCAGCACTCGGAGAAGGGAAAGAGCTGCAGGGAGACTGGATCTTCTGTCCGAGATGGGAGGAGGGGAGCTTACGGCCAAAATAGAAAGAGGGTTTAATGTTGCACATCAGCTCTGATCCACAGCAGCAGCTGCCTGAGTCTGAGCTGTGATTACGTGATGAGTGCTGCCTGCAACAGTTACAGCCACCCCTGGAGTAGGAGGTGAAACAGAGCAGGGAACTAGGTTAGGATACTGTGGTGGGACTAAAGGTTGAGTTAGGGTATTGTTACACTGAGACTTCATGAATTTAGTTAAAGCCTTAGATCAGTATTAGGGCAAAAGAGTAGGGAGTTGTCCCTTCTGGCACCTTCTCCCAGTAGAACCGAAGCTGGCTGAGCCAGTCGAAGGAATTGACATCCATGAGGCCGCTCTTGTAAAGCTTCTCCAACACATCCCTAGCATGAATTTCTATTGTCACCAGAGCAACAATTTTAAGCCGCATGATCTTGGTCAAGTTTCCCCTGATGGCTTCTGAATACTTATTCAGTACTGACACCTGTGGGGTTAGGGCGGGGGAAGAAAGAATGGAGCAGCATGACCAAAGCTGAATCTCGCCTCACCTCAACCTGACGTACCTTCAACCCAAAGCTGATCCCACCCACTAAAACTCCTACACCCAGTCTCGGCATGAGAAAACCAACTGCTGCTCCAATCAAACTCTGCTTAGCGGGTTTCCATCACAAGTCACCCTCTTAAGTCACCCTCTTTCTGCCCCTTCGCAACAACAGGCTTCTCTTTAACTCCTATTCCAGTCACTGCCCTCCCACCAACGCCAACTCTGGGCCTATCCCATACTTAAGGAGTTCCCCACCTGCTTCTTCTTCATGACCTTGAGGATTTTCTTGTCAGCCCGCTCTTTAGCTGTCAATAGGCACTTGGTGACATCAGCTGTCCACTGGATCTGACTGGTTGTGATCACCATCTGGGCAAGTGCAGAAGCTGATAGAAGGCCCTGCCCTTGGCCACCATCCAGCCCAGCTCCCAAGCTAGGGTCCCTCCAGAACTACGTGCTCATGATGCTTGATCTGCCCTGGAGGGTGGTGCACATGCCTCAGGTCAGCAACTACCGGCCCACTGCACGGGTACCACAGCCCAGAAAAACAGGCAAGAAACCTCCATTTTGTGAGACACTAGAGTGTTCCTTCTCTGTGCCACCTTTAATGTTTCCAATTTTTGTTGGCCTCAGCTCACCTGACCAGCCCACTCCTTCACCCACTTGTCCCTCTTGTTAAGGAACTTCTTTAGGGCCAGGCGGCAGTTCCGGAGAAGGTCCCGCAGGGTTATCTTCATGGCTCGTTCCACATCCCCAAGCCAGGCCTGGGGAGAGACCAGAAAGGCTCACCTTCAGGGTCAGGCAAAGTTCCCTAAAGGAAAGTGCTTGAGAAACAGCACAAGCTATGCAGCAGCGGGTTTGGGTCCCCAGCGGAAACAAGCTAGGGACAGGGTATCTGACTTTTAGAGAGACACTTAGAGTCAAGGCAGAGGCTGCAATCGCCAGCAATGGTAGGTGGACACAGGTGGCAGGGGAGCAACTAACATCCCTCTAAAGAGACCTTCTGTCCTCACAGAGCCAGGCAAACTTTCCGGAAGGAAGTGGAACTGACTCGGTTCTTAGACCCTCATCAGCACTCACCTCCACAGGCCCTTCCAAGAGCACCACGTGGAGGAAATCCACGTACTCGCCATCCCCCGAGAACATTCCCACAGCTTCCCACTTGCTGCTGGGTCCCCCCATCTGCAGGACAAAGAGGCTGTCAGTGGCCTGCCTACTGTCCATCGGCCAGCAAGGGTAGGGGCCGCTTCTGAGGGAAATGTCTTTCCCTGTCCTCTAGGTATTACCAAGTCTACAAAGTGCTAGCCTGCAAGAATCTAGAATCGTTAATTAAAGATTAGAATCATCCTCTCATTGGACAGCACTATCCCTTCCAAAGCCTTGAAGCTGTGTGTGTGTGTGTGTGTGTGTGTGTGTATTGTAGTGCACGGGGGACTGAACCCAAAGACTTCACACTATGCTCTATCCCCAGGCCTTTTTTATTTTTTATTTTTAAACGGGGTCTCACTAAATCATTAAAGCTGCCCAGGTTGGGTTCAAACTCTTTTTTTTTTTTTGTACTGGGATGAGCTCAAACCTGTGAGCCTATGGCCTCAGCTTCCCAGGGTGTGATGAGATTGCAGGCGTGTGCCACTGTGCCTGGCTGAAATTTACTTTCCTGACATGACCACCCCTTCTTTGCCCTCTATCCCCTCACGCCCACTGGCCTTCTGGATTTTCAGCAATTTGATGTTGTCAAAGCATTTTTTGAGGTGTGGCTGCACAGCCTCTGGGTTGCGGGACTGGCCCAGAATCTCCAGCAGGTCATCATTGGACAAGAAGTAGAAGCGGGGGAATATATGGCGCTTCGTCTCTAAGTACATATCCAGGGACTTCTGAATATCCTCCAAGATTGCGTTCATTTCTATCAATGTATCCAAAAGGCCTGGGGAAAAAAGCAATGAGCGATGTTTGATGGCCTTTCACCATTGCCCTGGGAAGATCTATCTATTTTGCCAGCTCTTGATTGTTGGGGTTCAGATTGCATTAAGGTTTTAGAAGCAGAGGAGCATCCCCATTCCTCTGCCATGCTTATCCCACCCTGTTAGTTTACTACGAATTATTCCCGACAGTTATTACACGTGTTGCAGCTTCTACATTAATTATGCATCATGTGGTTTTACAATTTAGCTCTCATTGGTCCCCAAAATCCTGCTCCTTCCAGAAACTTGGGACTATGCTGGTGAACCCAAGAGCTTCTAAAACTGGAGGTCGTTTTACGCAGGTTAAGTCATTAGGTTTAGGTACACATCACATGTACTCAATGGAAGAAGTCTACACCCCTGGAGACGCCCGTGTCCCTCACACCTGAGCACCAGACTGGGATCCAAGAGGCCTCACTCTAACTACAGTTCTTACACTTACTAGCACACAATTAACCTTGCTGAGTTTCAACCTCTTTTTTCAGTAAAATGGCCATAGGATCTATCTCAAAAAAAAAAAAAAAAATCAAGCCTGCTGGCTCACGCCTGTCATCCCAGTGCTCCAGAGGGTGAGACAAGTTCAAGGCCAGACTGGGCTACATAGCAGGATGCTGTCTCAAAAAAACAAAATCCAGATATTAAACAAAGGGTTGGAGACACAGCTTAGTGATGGAGCACCCCCCCCACACACACAGGATATTAAATAACATGTATTCACACTTACACATTCCCAAGAATCTTAGCCTACATTTCTAAGTGTTGTGTCTTTTGTTTGTTTACATGAGTGTCCAATTTATTTAACTTAAAAGTATGGTCTCAACATGCATCCATTTACCTCGGAATATCTCAAGTTTATCCTTGTTTGTGGCAGAGTTGTACTCTGTTATAGAAAGAAAGCACATCCCATTTATCCATTCACCAGTTGGTGGGCATTTGGGTTGTTTTCAAAACTTGGCTTTTACAAATTGTGTTGCTACAAACACAGGTGTACATATACTGCTGTGATAAAACACTTTTAATTCTTTCAAGAAGATTCCCAGAAAATGAATAGCTGGGTCAAATGGGACCTTTAGTCCTATTTTTGAGGAAACTCTACTTGGTTGTACCAGTCTGCACTGGTCTCCACCAACAGTGGAGAAGGGCTCCTTTTTCCCCACAGCCTACCAGCATTTGTTATTGGTTGATTTCTTGATAACAGCCACTGCTTTTGGGATGAGATGAAACCTCAACATTCTTTTAATTTGCATGTCTTGAGTGACCAATGATGATGAACATTTTCTCATATATTTATTTGCTGTTTGTACTTCATCTGAGAAGTATATATTCACCATAGATGACCAGTTTTGGACTGGATCTTTAAATTTGGATCATCTGAATTTTTTTAGTTCCCTTTTGTATTTTTTAATTTTAAAGAGAATAAAACCAAACAAAACAAAACAGAATAAAGCCAAATAATCGAAATGATTAAAACAATATAGGATTTCAAAACAAGATCATAAGAAATCAACAATGGCTACCATAATGCCTGTTGTTATCTTCAAAATCGCTGTCCAGACCTTTAGACACAGGCATGCAAAATTAACCAAACAACACAAGAACTAAGTTGCTTCTTTACTTCAGTTGTTACCTTTGTATAAATTTCAGGTGTGTGACTCCTAATTTCTACTATGTCTGTGTCTCCTGAAACTTGTTCTGTGTGGATTGAAGGTTTGAGATTGGGTTTTGTTTGTTTGTTTGTTTGTTTTTGTTTTTTGAGACAGTGTCTTGCTATGCAGTCTTGAACTCACTTTGTAGCCCTGGCTGGTCTCAAACTTGCAATGATCCTCCTGCTTGAACCTTCGGAGTGCTGGGATTACAGGTGTGTGCCACCATGCCTGGCTCTGAGACTGTATTTTGCTCCTCTGTCTTGACGTTTTTCTCTGTGCCTCCGAATAAGCCTGGTGCTGCCTGCCAGGCTCTTGCTGCATTGGCTGCTGTCCCTTAGTGTAGGAGATTGGTCCAGGGCCCTGGGTTCCTGCAATCCTGGGTTCCTGGAGTGGTGGAGAGGCACAGGGAAGCAGTTCACCAAAGTGCCCCCATGGCAGCAGAGCCTCGGGATGTGGCTTCTTCTCTAGGCCCATGGCGGGCTCACCAAGTTACTGGGGCTCGCTGGGGTGGAGCCTTGGAGCGCCGTTTCTCGGGGCCCCAGTGGACTCTAAGCTATTTCTTTCTAATGCATTGACCATTACACTTTCAAAGTCCTGAAATGGCCAACAGACCCTAGAAATATTTCTCTTCAGGCTCTTGTTTGAAACCAGCAGCTACAGCAAACTTCTGGCCTGAATCAGGGCCATGAAGTCTTAGGTCTTGATTGGTTTTCTCTTTTCAGTCTGATGCTCCCGAGTGCGAAAACCCTGAAGTGATCTTCATCCTTCAGTATGCACACAGTCAACAGCTTCATGTGACCACATGAGTGGAAATCACACAAGGACCCAAGGGGGTTTGTTCTATGCCTTCAATGACAGAATTGTTTTTATGGCTTTGCTTACAAATTGCAGCAAAATATGATTTTGTTAACTATTTCCATTTGTGGGTAGCGTTGAAACAGGGTCTCACTGCATAGTTCAGGCTGTCCTTGAACTCGGTATGTAGCCCCTGCCTGGTCACACTTGGGTCAATCCTCTTGCCTCAGCCTCCTGGCTTCCAGGATTACAGGCATGGGCCACGAAGCCCAACATGTCAGGCTTTGAACCCAAGGCTGTCTGATTCCATATCCCATAGCCACAGAGCTCTAACCTGGGTAGTGCGTGCTCCGGAGAGCGTTGTTGTCCTTGTTCATTCGGTCCATGATGGATTTCCAGTTACTGTTGACCTGGTCAAACAAGGCTGATTCATTGGGCAGCTGCTTGCGGATGTCCTCTCCTAGGAAGATATTCTGAGGGGGAAATGATTGGGGTGAGAGTTGCTTCCCATGTGCTCTCCCCTCCTCTGCTCCCTGATCCCAAACCAGGGATGACAACTGAGTGGGAGACATAGAATGCTGGAAGCTGACAGTCTAAATGCCCAAGTTCTAGGAGGAAAGTGGGAATTGGAAGTCAGGTAGCTAGGTCCAAGAAAAAACTGGAATGGGAATCTGATAAAAAGAACAAAAGCTAACAGAGAAAGAAGGTAAGGTAATAACCAAGGGTCAGACAGCTGGGATGTAGATGGAGCTGTGACAATGCCGTTGACCTGAGGGCAAACAGGCAGGTCCCGACCACACAGGGATTAAGGCAGGAAGTAGGAGGAGTCAGGCGCTGGATCCTGACCTCTAGGTACATCCACTGACGCTGCACAGTGAGCACCGTCTCGATGACCTCCAGAATGAGGGAGAGACAGCGCTCCCAGTAGTCCACATCCTTCTCAAAGGCCTTGACAAAGCGCGATGCCTTCATGGTCGACAGAGCTACCTGGTTATCTTCCAGTGCCTGGAATATCTCTTCTGTACCTCTGGAGCACAAGGGGTCAGTGGAACAGTCCATGCCATCTGCCAAACCTTGATCCCCACTCTACAGCCCTGTCCCCTCTCCCGGAACTCCAGGTCTCTACCTCAGCCGGTGATGGCCCTTATCTTTGTAGGGTACTATGTCTAGCTGAGTCACATCCCAAGTCTTGGCAATGTTTTGCAAGGCCTGTGAAGAAAAATTGGGAGACAGCATCCGGTAACTGGCCTCAGAGGAGGAGTTGGGTGGGTCTTCAGATGGATCCATTCCAATGGGAATGGACAACTAGAAGCCTGTGCTCCAGGAGGCTTAGGAAGTGGGGAGGAGGGGCAAGGATGGTGTCCTACCAATTCTATGGCCAGCTCTTTGGTTGCTGAGGCAGAGATCTCCCCAATTTTCTCTACATGCTGATCCATTCCAAGCTCCACAATCTGCTCCAAGGTGAAGCTTTCAGAATGCTGATCAAATACCCGCTGGATTTCATCCCTGACCTTGTCCCAGTGCCTACAACCAAGAACAAGAGATCTGATTAGGAGGCCGCACACCAGGGCTTACTAAAAAGCATCAGTATCATTCCCTGGGGCTGAGGACATTGTTCAGCAGAGTATTTACCAATGTAAGGCCCTGGATTCTACCTGCAGGGCCAAAAAAAAAAAGGAAGAAAGAAAATCACTCTCTATACTTCTCCCCATTGGAACACTATGGTTCTGGGTACATATTATTTCATAATTCAACAGATTTTACTGAACAGCCTCTAAGGTGCAATCTTAGGTACCTCAGGGAACATAAAGATTGACATGACACCCTCTAGGAGCTGATTCTCTGGAGAAAGACTTGAGGCAGACAGGCATACAAAACAGTAAATTGTCATGGATCATGTGCTAGGCCACACGTGTTACATGAAATGTCACATTTAATTCTCACAACCACTCCATAAATTTAGAAGTATTATTATTCTATTTAGAGATGAGGAAACTGAAGCTTAGACTACTTAAATAACTTAAACAAAGGAGTTAGGCTACACTTAATCACTGCCACTTAAGAGGTGAAATGCTGCCAAAAACATACAGGAGGCAATACAAAAAAAAAAAAAGAAAAGAAAAAGAAACATTATTTTCTCTTAAGTGGATAATGATTACAACAGATCTACTAAAAGAGTTAAACTTAGGGCCGGGGATTTAGCTCAGTGGCTTAAGCGCCTGCCTGGCAAGCGCAAGGTCGTGAGTTTGATCCCTGGTACCCAAAAAAATAAAATAAAATAAAATAAAATAAAAAAATAAAAGAGTTAAACTTGAAAAACAGTATTAGACAAAAGAATTGTATTTGCAACTTTGGAATAATCTTTTAAAACAAGGCACAAAAGCAAAAACCATCTTGGCTGCATCAAAATGAAACCTTCTGTGTGACAAAAGGCACAAGGCTTAGCCACAACAGGCAACATAAAGTGGGAGGACGCAGGAGGAGGTCCCGGGGAGGGAGCCAGGGCAGAGTCAGCCAGTTTGGGTAACTCAGGATGGTGCCAGAAGGCAGGCTTGACTCTCAACACCTGTACCACCACGTTCCCAGCTAGCGGCCAGGATGTGGGCAGAACGAACACAAGTGTCCTTCAAGCAATGAAAGGGTAAAGAAATGCAGTATTTATACACAACAGAATACTATTTCACCTTTTTGGGTTTTGTTTTGTTTTGTTTTGTTTTGTTTGAGACAGGGTTTTGCTATGCAGTTTAAGCTGGCCTTGAACTCACTTTACAGCCCATGCTGACCTCATACTCACAGTGATCCTCCTACCTCGGCCTACCAAGTGCTGAGATGACAGGCATGTGCCACCATAAGAAGCATGTTTCATCTTTAAAATGAAAGAAATCCTGTCATTTGTGACAAGAAGGATGAACCTGGAGGACTTTCTGTTTCGCAACGCACAAGAAAACAGCTACTGGACGGCCTCGCTTACATGAACAATCTTTTTTTTTTATCCCCCCTGGTACTGGGAATCAAACTCAGGACTTTGTGCTTGCCAGACAGGTGCTTGTGCTGCTGAGCTGTATCCCCAGGCCTATATGAACAATCTTAAAAAGTCAAATTCGCAGAAGCTGAGAGAATGGTGGTTACCAAGGATGGCAGCAGAATTGGGAGATGTTGCACAAAGGGTACAGAATTTCAGTTCCCTCTGAGGAGTAAGTTTCAGACATCTGTGGTACAGCATGGTTATTATAACAATGTGTTCCATGCTTGAAAATCGCCAAGTGTACATTTTAAATATTCTCACCACAAAAAATAAGCAAGTGTGGTAATGCATATGTCAATCGGTTCAATCGAGCTATTTCACAATGTTTGCATATTTTGAAACATCATGTTATACATTGTAAATATACGCAATTTATATCAATTAAAAAATAAAAGCCAGGCACAGTGGCATATGTCTGTAATCCTGCTACTGAAGACTGCAATAGGAGGATCCAGCCTCACCAACTGAGCAAGACCCAGTCTCGAAATAAAAAAATAAAAAGGCCAGGTGACCTAGCTCAGTGATGGAGGGCCTCTGGGCTCAGTCTCCTGTTCTGGAGATTAAAAAAAAAAAGTAAAAATAAAAAATTTTATTTTTTTATTTTTTATTTTTTAAAATAAAAAATTTTAAATAAATAAATTTTAGAGCTGGTGGCAGAGGGGTGTGTGGCTCAGCAATAAGGCGCTTGCTTAGCATATCCAGGCCCCGGATTTGAGCCTCCATTCTGCAATAAATAACTAAAAACATATACATATGTTAATTTTTTGAAAGGGAAAAAAAGATGCATATTTGAGGACAAAGAAAAAGGAAACGCTGTGGAAGCTTGACAGGCAGAGCTACGAGGTGACACGGGGGACGCGTTGGTGACTCCAGGGACCCGGGAGCGGCCTCAGCTCACCTCTCCCTGAGGGCAGGGTTCCGCAGGTCTGAGATGAGGGGCATGGTCCTCTTGAACTGCTCTATTTTGGATCGTGTGGCCTCAATGATTTCCCAGTTTCGGTCCTGAGCAAAAGTGGGAGTCATCAGAAGATCCCGCCAGGGCCCCCTTCCGCTGGCCACCTCCTCTGCCCCTCGCCCGGCTCCCCACACCTTATACTCCTTGGCTAGTCTGGTGAGGCGACGGAACAGCCCGTGCGCCACGCCCTCCATCGCCTCCGTCTGCAGAGTCAGGAAGCGGCCCGTCTTCCACTGGCTCCAGTGCTCCTCCCAGTCGCGCGTGATCTCCCAGACTTGCTGGAGCGCGTCGAGCTCCTGCCAGGCCGAGGGCAAAGGCGCGTTAGGGGCAGCAACTCCTAGCCGCCTCCGCCCTGACAGCCGCTGAGGTCCTGGCTCCGCTCCTGGAGCGCAGCGCCACCTCCCTCCTCATTTTCCCTCCACTCCTGGCTCCCAAGGGCTCATCAAGTACTAAGCACGTGAAAAGAGCCGCGGCTTCATTAGTCATTAGGGAAATGCAATTGGAATCTCGGTGAGATGTCACTTCACACTCACTGGGATGGCTAAAACCAAAAAAAAAAAAAAAAGAACTTTTTATTTTAGAGGGAAATAGTGCTGGCAAGGATACAGGGAAAAATAGGAACACTTGTGCATTGCTAGTGGGAATATAAAATGGTGCAGCTGCTGAGGAAAATAGCTTGGCAGTGCCTCAAAAATTTAAACATAGTTACCGTATGATCCAGAAATTCTACTGCTAGCTTCCAAAAGAATTAGGAACAGGTGTTCAAACAAACACGAGTACACGCATGTTCCGAACAGGACTACTCACTACAGCTGAGAGGCAAAAGCAACCCAAATGCCCATCAACTGATGAATGGATGGACAAAATGTGGTAAATACAAACCATGGAATATTATTCGGTCATAAAAAGGGATGAAAAACTGATACACCATGGGTGAACCTTGGAGACACTATGCTAAGTGAGAGAAATCAGAGACAAAAGGGCCCCATATTATATGGTCCCATTTACGTGAGAGGTTTGGAGAGGGCAAATCCATAGCCATGAAACACAGATGTAATTGGCAGGGACTAAGAAGGGCGGATGTGAGGGTGTATGGTCTCCTTTGGGGTAATCACATGTTTTGGAGCTAGACAGAGCTGAGGGCTCCATGGCATTGTGAGTGTACTAAATGCCCCTGAATTGTTCATTTTAAAATAATATGGTTATGTGAATCATATGTCCATTTTAAAAACGAAGAGAGAAAAAGCTGCCCCTGAGCCCCTCTGCCTGGTACCGGGGTCTCTGCAGTCCCTTAGGAGCACACCTCCTGTGCCTGCCCCTCATCCCCGGCTCCCCGGGCCTAGCTCGGCACACCACCTTCTCCAGGTTCTGGAGGTCTTTGGAGGCTGGCTGCTCGATCTTGAAGATGCCCAGGTTGGAGCGGAGCGTGTTCTCTTCTTCCCGCAGTGCCAGCAGCATGGCCCGTGCCTGCGCAATCTGATCCAAGGCAGCTGCATAGCCCACGCTGCTGGTGAAGGGGCCTAGGGAGTTCACAGTGCAGCTCAGCTGCCGCTCGAGGCCACGTCTGTCAGAACGCGGTCATGGCTCTCAGACCTTGTGGGCAAATTACTTCTCCCCTCACAGGAGAACAGGAGGGAAAGGACAGTAAAAAGAAACCATGGGCTCTGGGAGCACTGGAGGATCTGGGTGAGAACCACTAAATTTTGCCGAGGAACCGGCAACAGATGGAGACAGGAAGGTGGGATTAGAGCCCTGGAGATGTGGCCAGGGCTGTGGCTGAGGGTGAGCACCTGGCTCCATCCTGCCCCATCACTGTCCTCGCTCCTCCCATCCTGCGCAGACCTTCCTGGGCACAGGCTGGCACCCTGGGCCTCAAAGGCGAAGCAGAAGGTGGGTCAGGACGTACCTTTCAACTCAAAATCCTCCAGCAGGTTGTGCGCTTTCTTCTTAAAGTCATCAGCGGAGAGGATAAGGCCCGTCTTGAATTTCTCTTTGTGTTTCTTCAACATTTGCTCACTGTCCAGCAGAATTTGTTGGAAGACAACCCACTCCCCATTGAGTTTCTCCAGCATCTCCAGCACCTGGGGACGCCAGAGAGGGAAGGTGAGGCTGAGCCATCTGCAGGAGGTCTGTCCTCTCACCAGGGCACACACACACACCTCATGCATGCTAAGCAAACCAGTGCTCTTGTTTCTAAGGACACTTTTCTGATTCACAGACCAGAGTCTATGGATAAATTTTTTTGGGGGGGAGTAGGACCGGCACTGGGGGAGACAGGCTGAAAGCTGACCTTGAATTGCTGGGCTCCAGCGATCCTCCCACCTCAGGCTCCTGAGTAGCTCTGACTAGAGGTGCAGCCCACCGATACGGCCCATAGATGAGCTTTTCTTGTACAGTGAGGCCCCAAGAAATTAAGCCATGATTTGCTGGGGTTAAAAGAAATTCAGAAGCTGACTAGAAATTTAACTCTGCCCCCAAGGGCTTCAGAATCCTGAGCCTTCTTCCCTTATCGTTTCTCTGTGCTCCTCCTGACAGCACCAGGGTCCCTCACAATCTGCTGCTGATACAGATGTGACTCAGGTGAACCAAACCCAGCAGGACTCACATCGTCTGGAACCGGCACCTCGTACTTCTCCAGAATGGTAAACTGTTCGTGGATGGGTGGAATCTGGGTCTCCAGATTGGGCAGGTCATGCTGAAGGGTATCCATGAGCTGCAGACTGACCCCCAGCTCCTCCAGTGTCTGGGGAGGGCAGCTGATTCTACAGGTGGGCAGAGAGAAAGCTGTAGCAGAAAGCGTAGGGCCTCCCCCAGCGCTCCCCACCTGCCCCCGCCACGCCGTACTTTTCTCCATTCTCCTTCAGGTAGCTGTGCAGTTCCAGCAGGTGCTTGGCTGCCATCTCCTTGAGCAGAGTTGTGAACTTGTTCTGCCACTCATTGCAGTGCTGCACCAGTGAGAATTTGAGGTGCGAACAATCAAGCAGCACAAACTGGATGTTGAGGACTGTCTCTTCCTTCTGCACGTTGTTAGCCACCTCTGTATAGCTGTAAGGGCCCCAGAACCCCACTAGCATGATCCCCCTCAGCAGACATGCCCCTCCCCCAGTGTCCCCACGTCCTTCCATCCAGTCCTGGGCAGCAGCTCTGGGGCTCTACCCCTAGAGGGTGTGCCCCAAACCAACCATCCCACCATGCTGATTTCCCAACTGCTGACTGGAAGAGGGTGGCCACATGCCTTTCCTTGGCATCCGAAGCCCTCAAGTTTCATAGGTCCAGACCAAGTTACACTGTGCTGCTTCCTAGCTCTGGGACCCTTGGCAGGAATTCCCATTGTAAGAGACAAGGTCTGTATTGCTCATGCTGGCCCCAAATTCCTAGGCCCAAGTGATCCTCCTGCCTCAGCATCCCAAGTAGCTGGGCTGGGGGATGCATGCCCATCTCTGCCTGGATGCACAGCCCCAAGATGACTTCCTTCATGAAACCACTCCTGGTGTGCCTGGCTGGAAATTCTGTCCTTCTGCTATTCTGTGGAGTTGATATTTATTTATTTGAGACAGTGTCTCACTATGTAGTTCAGGCTGGCCTTGAGCTCACTACGCACCCCAGGCTGGTCCTGAACTGGCAGCAATCCTCCTGCTTCAGCCTTCTGAGTGCTGGGATTAAAGGCATGTGCCACCATAGTTTATACTGTGAATTTTATTTGTTTTGCTTTCTTTTTTTTTAAGACAGGATCTTGCTATGTAGTTCAGGCTGCCCTTAAACTCACTATGTAGCCTAGGTTGACCTCAGACTCACAGAAATCCTCTTGCCTCAGCCTACCAAGTGCTAGTATTACAGGTGTACACTACCATGCCTGGCTATTGTGGATTTTAATTTTTTTTTTATTTTAAAGAGAATAAAATCAAGCCAAACCAAACAAAGTCAATCAGAACATAACAATGAAAGCAATACAGGACTTTAAAACAAGATAGTAGGAAATCAACAATGGCTACCATAATGTCTCCTGTGTTCTTCAAAATAGCTGTCCATACCATCAGACATAATAAAATCAAACAAAGCAAAACAGAATAAAACTAATCAAAAGATTGAAAGTGTATTTTAAAGAGAATAAAACCAAACAAAATAAAACAGAATAAAACCAACCAAAACAGAAGATTGCATAAAACAAAACAATAAAATGGAACAAAACAAAACAGAATAATACTGGATTTCAAAAACAAAACAGAAGGAAATCCCCCATATTTGCTACAATGTATATTGTTATCCCCTTAATAGCTGCTCAGACTACCAGCCTTAGACCTGCAGAGTCAATCAAACAACACAAGCACAAAGCTGTCTTGCTACCTTAGTTGCTATCAACTCAGTCTGTCCTCTGAATCAGCCTGTTGCTTATGGGGAGGGAGCGGCACTGTGTTCTCGTCTCCCACCTGCACACCACGGTCGGCTCACGGGAAGAGCAAACTGGCTTCCCGTTACTCCTCCCAGGCCCAGCATGGCTTGTGCCAGCTCAGGAAGGGCAAATTCTGCTTCGGGTTTCAAATATCCCCGAACTTGATGTTATCGGGAGGTTGTGGGCACTTTAATAAGTAGCCGACTGGGAGGTTTTCCAGTCCCTGGATACATGTTCTTGAAGGTGATAGTGGGACTCTGGACTTCTCTTTCCCACCCATGAGGTTTGTTTGTTTTTGTTTTGTTTTGTTGGTACCAGGAATCAAACTCAGGACCTTGTGCTTGCCAGGCAGGTGCTGTGCCATTGAGCTGTCTCCCCAGCCGCCAGCCAGGAAGTTTATGACATTACTTTCAGGCCGGTGCTGCTCTCCACAAGCCCGAGGCAATGAAGTAAACTGGTCATGGACTAAAACTTCCAAAACTGTGAGCCAAAACCAACTTTCTCTCACCAAAAGTTGACTATCTCGGTTATTTGTTACAGAAACAGAAAGCTGACTAAGACACATCGCACCCAGCTGCCTCGGCACCCCCTGCCTTTATCATAGCGTGCATCACACTGAAGCCTTGCAGGAAGTACAACACAGTTAGTTAGAGTTTTACCAGTGATTTCCTGAATGTTTAGTAATCGCCCATTGTCCTGAGGTAGGTTACATGATATGTGTTTCTGAGGAAAGAGGCCCAGAGAATGTAAGAAACCTGCCTAAGATTGCGCAGTGAGGCAGGTGCTTTAGCTCAGTGGCACCAGTGCCTGCTTGGCAAGTGCAAGGTCATGAGCTCAATCCCTGGTACCAAAACAAAACAAAATAAAACAACAACAAAAAAGATTGTGCGGTGAGTTAGGTGACACAGTGAGACCCAAGCCTTCCTAAGGCACCACAGTCACTGCTGCAAACACCTTTATCTTCCTCACTAAACTATGGCCCACGGGGGTAGAAGACATTTGTTCTTTTTTTCTCTCTCATCTTTAACTTCTCGTGCCCTGTGAGACAATCATGCTGAACAGACAAATGAATGAATGAACGATTGATGTAGAAGCATGAAAAGCTGCCAGTTAAGAATTTAAGTCAGGGGCTGGGGATTTAGCTCAGCAGCATAAGCGCCTGCCTTGCAAGCATGCAGTCATGAGTTCAATCCCAGGTACCAAAAAAAAAAAGAATGTAAGTCAGAATTTAAGAATCATCTTCAGTTTCATCCCAGCCTGCCTCTTTCCATCTTTCAGATCTCTAGCGCTTCTTCTTTTCCACAGGAACTATGCTGTCTTCTCCCAGACAATGGCCTTTCCCTAAACCTGGCTCAGCTCTTCCAAAAGCTCTATTTTTGAAGAACAAAGTCCAGCATCCTCAGTCCTGCGGTTCTCCTATAGCTGAGGACACGTGCTGTCCACGCTGTCCCCAGCTTGCTGCCCAGAGTTCCTCCACCAGTTACCTCACTTCCACACCTCTTTGGGACTCCTGCACCTCCCCTCACTCACCGGGCAATGTCAGCATCAAAGGAAGAGACAGGGGGGTTGAGGCGCTGGTAGCGACGGATGAAGGAGTCCTTGTTTATCTCCCAGATCTCCCGGTACATATCCCAGGTCTTGAGGTAGTTCTGCAGCAGGCCTGCGTTGTTGGTCATGCCACTGCTGATCTGGGCCTGGATCTTCTTGATGTCCTCATCTCGCTCTTCGAGAGACACAGATTCTTCTCACTGATGCCCACCCCACTCCCAGGCTCCAGCCTAGCCCTGGGCACTGCCCTGGACCCTCCATTCCAACATTAGTTGTTCAAAGAAGTACCAAGCATTAGAAGGCAGAGGGAAGGGAAGCAGTACATGAAGGCGTGGCTCGGTCTCTACCCCAGGATCAGAGGCTTCTCCATTGCTGACTGGGCCTCTCCTAACCCACCCCCAGTGTCAGCACCAACCCCAGTGCCCAGTTTTCATGAGCATTAGTCACCTCATCTCAAGCCCCATTGATGCCCCTGCTCCTTCCCCAGTCTGGCCCCCCGAGTTGGTTTTCCACTCACCAAGGAGATGACTGACCCAGTACATCTGGAAACAACCCTGGTCTCACCTCCTGGCTCTGCACAGCCAGGACAGCCCCACACAGTGTGCCCTCCCCACTGCCCACTTACCCACAATTATATGGATGGGGTCCCGTTGCATTTTGCGCTTGATAAGGATGTCGGGAAGGTGGCAGAACACAGAGATGGTGGAAATAAGGTGACTGCCGATGTCACTGACCACACCTGCCAGAGTCTGCAGGGTGGGTGAGAATTCCACCTGCAGGGAGCACAGTGGAGATGGGCTTAGCATATCCTACAGAAGTGACAAGCCTCAGGACTGGTAAGGCTGAACCCCTCAGGACAGATCTGAGGGCCACTGCAGAGAGTCAAGGACAAAAACCACGTTCAGAGACTGAGGGGAACTGATGAATGTGGTATGCTATTTTTGGCCTGCTGGGGCCACAGTAGTTCTCACCTGTGCCTCACCTCCCTGCACATCAGTCTTCAAAATGACAAGAACTCGGAAAAGTGGGTTTGGAGTGGTCTTCCCATCCCCGTTGATGGCCTTGGACAGCTCCAGCAGTGACCACTTCACGTTCAGGCGCAAGGCATCCTCCATCACGTGATCCAGCCGAACTGTGTACAGCATCCACTGCTGCTGAATCTGGTGGGGGAAAGGGGATGAGAGGCCCTGAGGGAGGGCAGGGCGGGCTCCTGAAATGAGAACGAGCGGACTGTGAAAGGCACAAGCAGCTTACACAGAAAGGCAGGACACTGAATCCTGAGGAGGAGGTTTGAAAGACTCAAGGCTAGCTGAATCCAGGACTAGAAAAGGATGACGAGAAACACAGTGTGGGGGAAGAGAATGTCTACTGGAACCAGGGACAGAATTTCTGTCCAACACAGAGCCCTGGGCAACAGACTCCTACCTCAGGGCCATCGTTCTTGAAGACTTCGTAGGAGGTGGTCATGATGTTTACCACATCCTGGTGCAGCTTCATCAGTTTCTGCTGCACCGCCTCCCGGTGTTCTCTTTGGTCTTCCTCAAACTCCAGGTCCCTATACACTCGCTTGCCACTAATGCGAACCAGCAGAGTTTCTGATATCTCTTGGGCCCGCCAGCCAATGGTCAGAGTGGAGGCTTTGAAATCATTCACGATCATCTGCACCTGGAGCAGACACCGCCATGTGCACAGATGGCCACACACCTTCCACTGGATTGTCCCGGCGCCTTGGATCTTGGATCTTCCTCCCGTGAGGAGTTTCAGATCCTACAGACCTGATCCTACCCTCCCCCTGCCCTCCAGAGCTGCTTACGTAAAACAGTCCTTCCCCAAAACACTTTACCACTTTTATGCTACCACCACCACCCAAGACGCATGGGTTAGTCACCCACTTTTATCAGCCTTAGGGTCTACTGGCCTCGGCCCACCTTGCTGGCATGTACGCGGCACTCCGTGATGAAGAAGGCGCTGGCCCCCTTCAGGGCCCAGTTCAGCTTCTTGAGGCCAGGATGGATCTTCTTATCCAGGAATCGGATACGCTCTTTGAATAGGGCCTGTTCGTCTGGGGACAGCATGGCAATAATTCTGTGTATCAAAGAGGACTATTAGCTGGTGGGGACAAACTCTGAAGACCTCTCAACACCAGGAAACTGACTGGGGGAATCTGAAGATTCAATACTAAACCACTGTTTTTGAAGACTTCCTGGGATGGGAGAAATGTTCTAAAATGCGTATTGTCCAAAATGGTAGCTACTAGTCACATGTGGCTACGGAGTGCTAGAAATTTGGCCTGTGCCAGTGGGCACCCACGCTCTTACATTGTGATGAATTAATTTAAATGGAAATAGCCACATGTGGCTAGAGGCTACCACACTGAACACAGCAGTTCCCGGTACTCAGACGAGACAACTTGTTCCATCCCCGTGGACCTGCACTGAGTGGAGGGAGAAACCTGCTCCAGCCTGAATCCCCACCCCCCAAATCACTATGCTGAAATCCTCACTTCTAAGGCAATAGCATTAGGCATGGGGCCTCTAGGAAACGATCAGGCATAAGTTAATGAAAGGAATTGGTGCTTTGGTAAAGTAGGCCGGAGAAAGCTGCTGCCTCCTTCTACACGCGAGGACACAGCAGAAAGTGGCCACTAGTGAACCGGGAAAGGAGCCCCTTGCCAGACACTAACTCTACCTGGATCTTTGATTTCCTGGAATCCCGAACCAGAAATTATAAATTTCTGTTGTTTTATGGTATTTCGTCATGGCATTAGGTACCACACAGTACCTGACCCAGAACAAAGCCACACTCCAGAGATGGGTAGCAGGGGGGATGGGAGTGGTGTGGGGGTGTCATGGCCTTGGCTCAAGGAACCTCGTGTCATCTCGTGCCCGTCATACTACCATCACCCAGATGCACTCCTGAAGGAGGGCCTCAGGGCTCTGAGAAGACCTGGTTGCTCCTTTCACTGCAGCTGGAAGATGAAACTACAGGAGGCAGGAATAATGACAGGGCCACAAGAGAAACTATAGGAAAGCATTTTTGTATGCACCAACGCAATAGAGCAAAGAATCTGTAGGCCGTGGGCAACGGTAGCCAAAGCAGAGGAGGCACAAAGCCGTCCCAGCCTCCCTGTGGTCCTACCTATTGTAGTCCCGGGCAACAAGCAGCAGATTCTCCCTTAGGATGCGCAGGTCCTCAGCTCGCTCGGCCACGCTCACCACGTAATGGGGGATCTCAAACAGCAGCCGCTCCCAGTAGTCGATCTCCACGAAGAGAATCAAAAGGAACCTGGAAAGACAGAAGAGCAGGGCAGCAGAGGGGAGCGCTCGGGGACAAGGCATGTGGGGCTGGGAAGCACAAGGGCCTGAGAGACAAGAGAAGGCCGCAGAACCTGGCAGAGTGTGTCGCTGTCCCACCCCTGGAGCACGAGGCACAGGGTCTCATGTGTTTGCAGCTGCACAAGGAGACAGCAAACACAAGGAGACAGCAAACAAGTCATGGAGGCAAAAGCAGATG
Source organism: Dolichotis patagonum (assembly GCA_004027295.1). Lineage (NCBI taxonomy): Eukaryota > Metazoa > Chordata > Mammalia > Rodentia > Caviidae > Dolichotis > Dolichotis patagonum. The sequence goes on along the minus strand of PVJX010007352.1, from coordinate 22,176 downwards.
CATGAGAACCAGAAGGGAAAGTATAAGTTAGCAGCGGAGACGGCTGAGAAACTACCCAGGTGCTCCAGGATCCGGGCGGCCTCAAAGAAATCTCTAGAATGGGGCTGAAGGTGGGGCCCGAGCTCGAAGCGCTGTGGAGCTGTGTCCCTGCTCTGTTCTGCACAGTCAAGCAAGCATCTTTCCCTCAGCCCAGCCAATCACCGGAGGCCTACAGTCGGTCTGGCAGTATAAACGGGGGGCTTTGGGCCTCAGGCCCCAGGCTGAGCTGAAGGAGAGAGTGAAGGACAGACAGCGGCGGGATTAAGTGGCCACACCCATGCGAGCGTTAGACTCCAGTCTTTGTACCCAGAAACACACACACTGCCAGAGGCGCCCAGGCTTCCTGAGACGCAGTTTGGAAGGTGCTTTTCTGTGACCTCAAACTAGCTTAAGAGGCAAATCCTAAAGGGGGTGACCTCAAGAGTTCCCCCCAAAACAGCCCACCTAAATGACTCCGCAGGAAGTCTGACAAGCCCTATCCACCCCTCTCAGAACTTCCAATCAGCTTCTAGTTTCCTTCCTTAAATGTGAACCCAGGATCCCAAACATTGTTCTGTGCCTTTCCTAGTGCCAAGGCTGGAAGCCAAAATAAACAAACAAAAACAAAGCAGCTAGGACGGAACAAGAGGACTGCTCAACCCAAATAAGAAAAACCAACAAAACTGTTACTAACACTCTGAGAAAAATAAGACACATAAAAAGCACCCATGAAAGAAGAATAAGATGGTATAAAAAAAGAACACTAAGAGATTTTGGAAGTTAGAAATGATGATGAAACAATTAAAAATCAAAAGAGGGCCAGGGATTTAGCTCAGTGGCTTAAGTGCCTGCTTTGCAAGCGCAAGGTCGTGAGTTCGATCCCCGGTACCAAAAAAAAATCAAAAGAAAGAAGTAAGATGCCTGGCAAGTGCAAGGTCGTGAGTTTGATCCCCAGGACCACCCCCCAAAAAAGACGTAAGATAAAATCAACAGAAATCTCTCCAAAGGTAGAGAAAAGCACACCAAGGTAGAAGGCAGAGATTTCATATAGACAAAGATAGAAACTATTTCACTGATAATTTTATATTCTCCAGTTGTGGCAACTCACGCCTATAATCCTCGCACTTGAGAGGCTGAGTCAGGAGGATTGATTGCAGTGAGTTTGAGACCTGGGCTCCATAGTGCGTCCATGGCCAGCCCTCACTACAAAGTGAGACCCTGTCTTAATAAATAAACAAATAACCCCCCCACGTTTTCATGTTGATTATGGGTGGTGATGATATTATTTTGTGATTGCTGGGTTGAATATTAACATTGATTTTACTTGTTTCTTTTTCCTTTTCTTAAATGACACACCAGAAGATTTTTGACTACACACACAACCCTCATCCCAAGTGTTCCTTGCCTCCTTGTATCTGACCTTCCTTCTTCCACTCTAGGTGCCACTCCCCCCAGCCCCCCTGAACTTATTAACAGCCGTACTGTGATGCAGACACCTGCTCGGGCCTGGCTTCCTCCCGCCAGCCCACACCCGCCTCAAGGTCTCTCAACAGCTTGTGCTCTGACCTCCTGGGGGCACACTGGGCCCTGTTCGTTCCCTCCGCCTCACTGAGCCTTCTCATTTCACCTTGTCCTCCACAGACTCTGCTGTCTGTGTGTCCGTGTGTGTCTGTCTTCCTTTGCATACTGACACTGGAGACTGAAGGAGACCCACGTCCCGAGCCCTGAGCCCTCTCTCACCAATCCTCACTCTCCTGTCTGCTTCGTGCCTTTGTTAGTGTAAACCCTCTAACCAAAACCCCAGTGCTGGTCACATCCAAGCTGGGTAACGCCGAGGAAGTCACAGACGAGCACGCCTGTGCCCCCAAGGTCTCTCCTCCCTCCCAGGCTCCCCAGGCCTGGCTGCGCTCTGCTCTCCCTCCTGCCCCCTCCTCAAGGGTCTGCCTGCAAATCCTTTCCACTCCTCTTGAAGCTGGGCCCTCACTCCCAGCACAAAGCCTCGCCCCATAAGCACAGAAATAAAAAAGCCTTCCGGGAGCGCTCCATCCGCTTCCTGCTATAAATGTGTAGCCTTGGCGGCCTCCACCTGAGGCTCTTCCCATTTACGTCAGGATTCCTCCCCACCCAAGGCTAAAGGCCCTTCCCAAGGTCTGTTTCCTCCTTGCTCAAATGCCATTTTCTCCAACTCAACATACTAATACCCTCAACCTACTAGTTCCTTCCACTGTCAAAATATGGCAAGTTTCCAGTCTTAGTCTGTAGATAAAAACAGCTCTTTTCAACTTCTATCCTGCTAAATAAACGAGGCCCCGAACTCCGTCCTCCCCGCACACCTTGCCTCCTCTGAGGAACTGTCCTAGAAGATTCCCTTTCTGTGCTTTCCTTCCGTTCTCAGCCCCAGAGAGCAGGCTCCCTCTTCGCCCACCGTCACTTCTGGGATTCACCAGGCTGCTCAGGGATTCTCACGGCTGAGCCAGGGATGCTTCTCGGCACCCTCCTTCCTGCATCCTTCTGTGGAATGCATCCGACTGCTTCAAACATGCTTCTCCCTAGCTGTACATCACAGCTCTCCCCTCCTCTGCTCTTCCTGTTCTGTGGCAGCATCCCCGTCTCTCCAGCATCCCCAGGAATCGCTCAGCTGGGTCCTAGAGCACAGTAAAGAATCTGCCTCCCACACAGCTTCCTCAAGACTTCACGTTCAGTAACTCTCCCTGGGTCACACTGTCATCCACACCGGTGGCTCCAGCTGCCTCTGCAAGCCGCTCACACCCAGCTCCACATGGCTGAGCTCTAGACTTGTTTTTTTGTTATCATTTCTTGTTTCTTGAGACAGAGTCTCATTATGTAATATAGAGCAGCCTTGAATTCACTGTGTAATCCAAACTGACCTCAAACTCAGTGATTCCCCTGCCTCAGCCTCCTGAGGGCTGGGGTTTACAGGTGTGCACCACCACACCCAGCAGGGCTCTAGACTTGCTCACCTATGAAATCTCCTGTGCATCTCAGAGGCACCTCAAAGTCAGGGTGGCTTCAATCTTGTCTGGAAACTTAAGAGCTCCTGTCTCAGGGAAAACTACACCTCAGGATCAGCACACAGGAAAGACCAGCTCATCAGAAAGACCAGCACACAGGAGGGACCGGCACACAGGAGGGACTGGCACACAGGGAAGAGTATCACCAGGGCAGAGCAGCTCCTGAGAAAAGGCACCACCCGGAAGGAGCAGTCCTCCAGGGACAGCAGCACCCCAGGGAGAGAGGAGCACCCTTCTGCTTACACTAGAGCTATGCGTCCTCCCTCCAGCTCACTTACCAGTGTCCTGCCAGCTCCTGCTGTTTTTATATCCTGAAGAAAGTTCAGAAACTCAGATATCTCCCAGCAAAGTGTGACTGAGGCCAGGCGAGCAAGCCACCTGAAGAGACACAGCCAAGGACGCTGGCCGCCCCAGCACAGCCGCATTTCCTGACTTTTCAAGACCACAAAGTGAACTTGCCTATAAAAATCTCCTGCATTTTAAGTGTTAGCAACAATCTCAGCTGAAAATAATGTTGAGGGCATGACTTTTGGGCTGGTGATGTCCATCCTTGACTCAAGTGTACAGAAAAATGTTTGTTTTCGGTAGATATTTACACATATGAGTTTTAAGTACTTCTCTGTCTGTAATGTGTTTTGTAATTTAAAATGGTTTTGTTTTGGATTTGGCTTTTTGAGAAAGGATCTTGCTATGTAGTTAAGGCAAAAGATTTATACGACCCAATGAGAAACCAGAGTATATCACTATACAGTTTAGGTTCGTCCTGAATTCATTCTGTGGCCCATGCTGGTCTCAAACTCACAGCAGTCCTCCTGCATGGGCCTCCCAAGTACCAGGATTACAGGCATGCACTACCATGCCTGGCCTAATAAAAATGTTTTTAAGGTAGAAAAATCTATTTTAAATGCTAAGGTATTTGTGAAAGTGGCTAGGGATAAATTTATGAAAGTAAAAACTTTCTAATGTAAAACTGTCTATAATCAGAATTATTATGGAGGAAAAGAGACCAATGATAATTAAAGCAATAAAAATAAAATATCAGAAATTATTACACATACAGAATCTACAAAAAAAATGTACACATTTCAGGAAAAGAAAAATAGTATGATTTTTTTTTTTTTTGGTACCAGGGATCAAACTCATGACCTCGCGCTAGCCAGCCAGGCACTTAAGCCACTGAGCTAAATCGCCGGCCCCATTATGATGTTTTTTTCAACAGCTGGCGTTCCCCTCATCTGAGGGACCCTGGAGGGTTTCTCAGAAAACCCACTACACTGCTGGCCCTGACAGGAGAAACTGAAAACACACGTGCAGCCATCTCAGGGACCCAGGTCACTCAAGCAGCAGATCACAGTACTAACAAATGTCTGGAAACAAATGGCCTCAAGTCTGAGCACCTTCTGCAACTGTAGAGGCCAAAAGTGACTTGTATTAATCTCATGATATTGCAATAAATTTTGTATTACACCATTTATACAAGTTTTTCTTCTCCTGAAGTGTATGCATTTTTTGGCAGATTCTGTACATATATGGGAAAATCACTTATATGCAAAATACAGGATTTAAATGGAAAGGAAAATGCTGTTTTTGGATAGAAAAACTCAAAATCATATAGGTACACATTTTTCTAATGTTAGCCTACAAATTTAACCCAATCGCTATTTCTATAAAAATAAAAATGGGCCAGGCGTGGTGCCACATGCCTGTCAACCCAGCACTAGGGTGAGGAGAACTGTCACAAATTCAAGGCCAGACTGCTGAGGTATATACTAAGTTCCAGCAGCCTCAGCTACAAGGCAAGATACTATCTCAAAAAAAAAAAAAAAAAAAGGACTAAACTAGGCATGGTGGCACATGCCCATAATCCCAGCACTCAGGAGGCTGAGGCAGGAGGATCATTTAGAGTTCAAGGCCATCCTGGGCTATAAGGTGAGTTCAAGGGGGACCAGGAATATAGCTCAGCAGCACAGTGCCTGCCTGGCAAGCACAAGGTCCTGAGTTCAATTCCAGATCCAAAAAAAAAGAAAAGCTCAAGGCCAGCCTGAACTGCTTAGTGAACCCCTCTCTGTCTTGAAAAGACAAATGGGGGGAGGGAGACTATTTTTGGAACTAAACAAATTGGTTCAAAAATTATTATGTGAAATAAGTATCAAAAATATCCAGGAAAATTGAGAAAAGGAGAGTAATGAGGAGAATAATTAAAAGTTTCATTTCTGCACATGAATAGACAGATACTAGACCAGAGTAGTGAATTCCAAAATAGTGAGATACAGTTGGGAATTTGTTAGTATAAAAATAGCATTTCAGCCGGGGATTTAGCTCAGTGGCTCAAGCACTTGCCTGGTAAGTGCAAGGTAATGAGTTTGATCCTTGGAACCAAAAAAATAAAATACAATAAAAATATTTTAGGCCAGGGATATAGCTCAGTGGCACAGCACCTGCCTAGCAAGCATGAGGTTGTGAGTTTGATCTCTGGTATCAAAAAAAAAAAAAAAAAGCATTTCAATAAATGGGATCAGGGGGCTAGAGATGCAGCACAGCGATAGAGTGCTTGTTTAGCACAAGCACGGCTCTGGGTTTAACTGCCAGCACAGGGAGAGACAGATGCAAAGACAGAGCTAGATCAAGACAGAGAGACAGACACAGACACAACACAGAGACACAGATATTTGATCAACCAACTAGCAATCTGGAAAAAAAACCCTAAGCTTGAAGCTTTACCTCTCTCCCTACAGCAAAACAAATTTTAAGCAATCTAAATGTAAGAGATCTAAATGTAAAGAGTAAACTCATAAAATACCAGAAGAAAGTATAACAGACTTTTTTTTTTGATGCCAGGGATTGAGCTCATGACCTTGTGCTTGCCAGGCAGGTGATTAGGAGCTAAATCCTTGGCCCCTGAAATACTTTTAAGATAAAAAATATTGAATAAAATTCCCTTGATAAATTCTACCTTTTAATTACAAAATATGAAATGCTCCATTATGTAAATATATACTCACTAAAACTATATTCTGAACATTACTGAAGTGTTATTTGGAATGAATATTGAGGGGGAAATTCCAGAATCTTTTGTCTGTTCTACAGGCAACATTGGAACTAGCAGTATAGGAGATATGATACTTCAAACTTTGCAAAAAATCATATTTTTATCTTCTTTATAGGAGATTAATCTTACAAGGAGAATAATCTTTCAAGTGCTCATCTGTTCTGATGTTTTAAGAGACTGTAGAAGAAAGGCTATTTTTTTCAAACTTGAAAGATTTCCACTGATAAATATATATTATCTCTTTTTTTTAAATTTTATTTTAAAGAGAATAAAACAAAAGGGGGCAGTACAGAGCAGATCAGAACAGGACAACATAGGCAACACAGTACTTTACATTAAGACAACTGGACATCAACAGTAGCTATCACAATATCTCTTTCTCTGCTATAGTTGAGCATAGTTTCAAATACAATATCAAACATAACAAAATAGTATAAAGCCATTCAAAGAGTGAAGGAATTACAGGGCTTTCTGAACCAAATAACAGAAAATGATCAATGGGATATATTATTTCTGAAATGGTCAAAATTTCTGCAAAATGAAAAAAATTCTTTCCTCAAAGTGAGTTAGCCTCTTATAAACACAAATGAACCGTGGATCACTAGAAACGAAGAAGAGCCTCCAACTAGGAGTCACACACACCTGTAATCCCTGCTACTCAGGGAGCTGAGACCAGAAGATCCTGGGTTCAAGCCCAGCCCAAACCCTGTAACAACATCTCACCTTAAAAAAAAAAAAAAAAGCAAAAGGCCTGATTCAAGAAAAATTTGACCTTAGAATTGCAAACCCAGGCAAATATCCAGCAAACAAAAGGTAGAAATAGTTGTTGCCAATCATGCAAGAACTTTAAAATTTTAATTCTTGTACACTTTTTTTCAAAAGAAAGGCTGCACTCTACCAAAACAAAAGCATACACCCAGAAACAAAAAGAGGAAATAGAAAATCAAACAAGAGTGCCAGGGTACAGGTCAGAAGCAGAGCACTTAGGAAGCATGTGAGAAGCCTAGGTTTGATCTCCAATCACAGAAAGAAATAAAAAACCAGCAAGGGAGGGGCTGGGGATTTTTAGCTCAGTGGCACAAGCGCCTGCCTGGCAAGTGCGAGGTCATGAGTTCGATCCCCGGTACCAAAAAAAAAAAAAAAAAAAAAAAACCAGCAAGGGGAGACTTAAAGAAGCCCCAGGAGGACACCTCAATAAAAGGCCTTGTAACCAACCAGTCAGACACAGTAGGAACACAGGGGAGCGACAGATCTGAGAAAACTGTGAAACCAAGAACATAGCTAATATATCAGCTCATGAGGAAAAACATTATTCAAAGGGATTTTAATCTGGGGATGACAATGCACAATTGTATGTACATTGTTGCCTCCCTGATTGACATGTTTTGAAATTTTGTTTTATTTATTTTCTTTTTCATCTCTTTGAAATAAAATGAATGTGAAAAAAATTACTAAAAAAAAAGGGATTTTATTAGTTGATTTAGAAGAAATAATGATAGCAGGCAGTGTGTGAACAAAAATAGATAATTACTAAATTCAAAATCAACTCCCAATATCATACAAACGAGGAAAGAGCCATAGTTAAACCATAGTAAATCCACGGGGGACACTCTCCAGTGTCCCTGGTAGATGCTTGGAAAAGAACAGTGCTGAACCCTACGTGTACTGTGACTTTGCCTATACACACATATCTACGATGAAATTTAATCTGTAAACTAAGCACAGTAGATTAGCTATTTTATAATAATAAAATAGAACCACTGTAACAATAAACGCTGACAGAAGTTGCATGGATATTATCTCTCAAAAAAGCCAAGACATGGTATTTGTGGACTACTGTTACAGGGAGCTACTATATATAAAATAACTTTATTCAACTCCGCAGCCAGCAATAGTAACAGAGTCATAATAAACACCAAATAGCAATTTGACCAGAAAGTATGCTGCAGCCATACAGAGCAAAGAGAGAGACTTGAATAAAATGGCAGCGTGTCCGGTAGCATAAACAGATTCCTGTATATTCTTCAAACTGGAGGCCTTGAATTTGTCTCTAGTCATAAACATCAAGACGAACCCACTTGGGCAAGCACATTGGCCAACAATGAGCTAAAATAGGGTATTTAGTTATTTTTCTCAACTGGACAGGATTTTCCAAACAGCCGTAAGGTATAATGTTCAATGTGAATCTGTCAAGTGAACAAATTAATTTGGACATTACCTTCCTGAGGTAGAGTTGAAAATCCTATAATCTTTTTCAAGACTGATGTTCAGTCTTTGATGGAAGTTTGTCAATACATTTCCAGAATGCAAATTTCATTGTATTGACAAATACAATGTCTTTTAAAAAATCTATTGGAGAAAAAAAAATTTTTTTTGAGACAGGCTCTTGCCATGTAGTTCGGGCTGGCCTTGAGCTCACTATGTAGCCCAGGCTAACCTCAAACTCATGGTGATCCTCCTGCCTCAGCCTCCCAAGTGCTGGGATTACAGGCATGCACCACCACACCCAGCCATTGTTCTTTTGTTTTTTTTTTGTTTTGTTTTGTTTTGTTTTGTCTTTTTGAGACAGGGTCTCACTATGCAGTTTAGGCTATTCCTGAGATCACTTTGTAGCCCAGGCAGATCTGGAACTCACAAGGATCCTCTCGCCTCAGCCTTTCAAATGCTGAGATTACAGACAGGCACCGCCATGCCCAGCCTCATAGTTTGGTTATACTCCTTTTTTTTTTTTTTTGGTACTAGGAATCAAACTCATGACATTGCACTTGCCAGGAAGACACTTATGCCACTGAGTTATATACCTAGCCCTGGGGAAATTATTTTTGTAAAATAGTTTTATAACATGTCCCCAAATGTGTCATCAGGCAATAGAATCAGGAAAGTAAAGCCAATTGATTCCTCGATGGTGGCCCAGAGTGAACTGATCAGGTGGAGACACACAGTAAGAGACAAGAAAGCTTTAGGAACAAAAACTGACAGCTCCCAGCGCCCCCTTTCCTGCCCTGGAGAAATTCCATTCTGCTGTGCACAGAGTGATAACAGTCTCTCAGCCAGGACACAGGGACATCTGCAAAATGTTTGTGCTAAGTGAAGTCTGTAAAGCTGGTCTGGCCATAAAATGTGGTAAAAGCCAATTTGGACTTCAGAGTTCAAATATTTGGGATATGAGGTGGGATAGCAAAACCTCTTGTGGGATAAAATAAATACTATCAGGGACCATAAGTCTCCCAAAACTTAGAGAGAGTCAGGTAATTGGGAGGCCCATTAGGATGTTTCAAAAGTATGCTTATTCAAACTCTTAGCCAGACCTTGAACACTAACAGTAAACCAGATCAAGTTATCTCTGCTCCTGTTGAGCGTTAATACGTTTTAGAAGCCAAAACTGTCTTGGATTTCTTTACGGATTTAAAGATTCTTCACTTACCATTAAATGAAGGATCAAACTTTTCAAAATCCTTCACTTACCATTAAGCTTTTTCTCCTCCATTATTTACTGGATTGAAACAGTTTTATCTTAAATCACAAAATAAAAGTATCTTATATCTTTCTAGAAAACCATTGCCAAAGGGCAGTTTGAAAGAAGCTTCTAGCTATTTATTTGGGTTTCGCATAAACCCAGGCCATAAATATTTGTCTCAAAGTGTTCTGTTTAGGCTCTACTGTAAAGATTATGCAAAAAGTACTCCAGATAAGAGATGATAAGAGCAGCCATTATCCTAACTAGATTGATGGAAACTGTGCTCAACCTCCCAGTACTAAAGAGGGAAAGAACGAAGTGCAAGAAATGCAGCAGAATTCCTCCAGAACTAAACACAAACTTCTTAGCAACTGTACAACTTACAAGTCCATCAATAGTGAACAACTTAGTTAAATTAGAGCAGAGTCATACTACAGAATACTGTAAGCCATGAAAAAATGAATTGTAATTCTGTACAAACAGAATGGAAAAATCTCCTATATGGATTAACCTTAAAGAAAGGAAGTTGTAAAAATAATTAGGGAAATTCAAATTAAAACAACACTGAGAAAAAAAAAAAAAACACTGAGATTCCATCTTACTCCAGAAAGAATAACCATATCACAAAACCAAATAATAACAAATGCTGGCGAGAATGGATGGGAACGTAAACTAGTGCAACCACCAGAGAAATCAGTATAGTGATTATTAAAAAAACTAGAGTCCATTTGACCCAGCTACTCCTCTTCTAGGTACTTTCCTGAAAGACCTAAAAAACCATCGCATTACAGTGATACATGCATACCCATGTTTATACAGTTCATACTGGCTAAATCTTGGGAGCAGCCTGTATATCCACCAACAGATGAACAGATAAAGAAAATGTGGTATTTACACAATAGAATACTACTCTGCCATAAAGAATGATAAATTTGAGTTATTTGTAGGAAAATGGAAGCACCCTGGGGCCATAATGTTAAGTGAAATAAGTCAGACACACAGGTTTAAATATCACCTGGTTTCTGAGAAACTCAAATTATAAATAAACAGCAAAATAAATATAGATAATAGGAAGTAGAGAGATAGAGCTCCTCAAATGGGAAGGGATCAAGAGATGGAGGGAGGGGAGGAACCGGATGAAAAAAGGAACCAAAACATGTTAGGTACATGTGCCAACCCCATGTGGCAGACAACTCCAGTGGCTCCCTTTGAATGCAAAGCAATTACTGTGACTTTGACTATTTGGAAACTTATTTCCTTATACTGATATGTAGAGCTGGTTATGGTATTTCCTTATCTCTTCAGTTGGCTCTAAGCATTGCAAATAAGGCTGGCCAGGTACTGGTATGTAACCTCTTAAAGCTGACAGACAGTCCTGTTTCCTGGAATAGCGTTCTCCATACCGGGATATGAGCACAGCAGGGACGTTAGAGCCATCAGCTCCGGGAACGTCAACTGGGTTTGAGCCTCAATGTAAAGAGGCTATGACTCCCCAGGGCACAAAAATTTACATATCAAATCCCAAAGCAATACCCTCCCAAAACAATTCAGTTGTTACCTTAATTAGATTATGTAAATTGATTCTTCTGCATATCTTTATCTCTGCATTTTGCAGAGATGCCTTCTCCCTACCTGGCCAGCCAGCTCAAGTTCCTCACATAATTCCCGCCATCCTCACTGTCACTCATCCCTGAGCCACCCCCCCCACTTCTTCACAAGATAATAAATGCAGGGAGAGGCCTTTGTCCCTATGTCCTCATGGGAACTGGATTTAGGACCCCTTGGCTGCCCTTAACTTGGAATATGTCTTGGTGTCTTTACTCTCACCGTGGGTTGCATTGGAGGTGGTAGATTGGAATTAACTTGTTGGGATTCCAATAACATCTCAAGGGGATTACACTTATAACTTTTTGGATTGTGGGGAAAACTAAAAAAAGGATTACAATACTTGGATGACTGTACACAATATCTGGGGTTACAACACTCCACACCAGGAATGTAGACATTATGTACTGCAAACATTACTAATCAGAAACATTACAGAAACTTTTCACAATGTGATCTTGTTTTATGTGCAGTAGATATTTGGTTATCACGCAGTGTTGTGGTTTATATTCAGTTTTCCCCAAAGCCTTGTATGCTCTTGAAAGATGGACCATCAGACGGTAGAGCTGACCTGCTGTTACAAGGTGGGCTGGACAAGGCAGGGCCTGAGGGGGTGACAGCTATACAGCGCATCTCTCCCCGGCTCCTCCCCTCCTCTCTGCTTCCCGGTGTCCAGGAGCAGCTCTCCTTCTCCAGTGCCTTCCATGATGCCGGAACCAGCCAAGCATGCAAGGACTGAGATTACCCAAACAGAAACAAAATAAACCTTCCCTTTTTAAAATTTAAATTATTATGTTTCAGCAAAAAGAAAGTGACCAAGACATGCAGTCATCATGGCTACCCCTAAGGACTGGGGCTGTGTGCTAGATTTTCACTTCTTCTTTCTTTTTTTTACATAGTTCAATGTCAGTTGTTTTTAACAATACTTTTATAATTTAAAAATACCCAGTAAAGATTTTAAAAAGTAAAGGAAACCAACCGTGTGGAAAAGGGCAAGAGTGATTTTAGAAAATTAGCTGAGGGTGATGGTATCACTCCAGAGGCTGAGGCAGGAGGGTCACTGTAACTTCCCAGAGAATTCATGGCCAGCCTGAACCACACAATGAGACTACACTGGGCTAGAGCTCAATGGTAGAGTTTGCCCAACATGCATGAGACCCTGGGGTCAAATCCCAGCAGTAGCGGAACCAAAAACAGTGGTTCTCTCTGGGATATTTTCTTCTTCCTTTACTTTCCTACATTTTGCAACTTTCCTAAAATGATCAATAATTAATTTTACAATGAAAAAATTAAATATTTTGAAATCACGTTGAACACACAGAACAATTTTTATTTTATGCTATTTCTGCATGTGTTTTAAAAAGATGCTTCTGCAGGCATTCTTGCTTATCTCTGAAATATTACAAGCAGATCTAGGAACACTGAATCTTCAAAGAGAAATTGGGCTATAGGGAACACAGTGGAGGGAGACTTAATTCTATACCTTTTTGTAACTTGAATTTTGTACCACGTGTATTTATTAGCCCTTCTAAAAGTTTAAATTGTTTTAAGAATTAAAATTGTATACCACCCTGCCAAATTTATCCTTTTCTTTTGTTTTCTGAGATGGGTTATATTGCCCAAGCTGGTCTCAAACTCCTGGACTGAAACGATCTCCTGCCTCAGCCTCCTGAGTAGCTGGATTAGATGTGCACACCACCACATCTGACTGCTAGGTTCCTGACTCTTGTGTTCCTCACCTTTTTTGAGACAATTTTTGTTTGTTTGTTTGTTTGTTTGTTTGGGGGTTTTTTGGGTACCAGGGATTGAACTCATGACCTTGCACTTGCCAGGCAGGTGCTAATGCCACTGAGCTAAATCCCTGGCCTTGAGGCAATTTTAAAGGTAAAAATAATGTATATTAGTCAGGCATGGTAAAGCACACCTGGGACCCCAGCACTGAGGAGGCTGAGGCAGGAGAACTGCTGCAAGTTCAAAGCCAGCCTGGGCTACATAGTGAGTTCAAGGCCAGCCTGAACAGCCTGAGTTACATAGCAAGACCCTGTCTCAAAAAGCCAAATAATAATAATAATAATAGCAACAATAATAATGTTTATTGACTGGTTATCCTTTGTGAGGACTTCTACATAGGTTATCTTGCCCCATGCCAACCTCAGAGAAATTTTTTAAGTAAAAAAAAACAAAGAAAACTCACACATTTAAAATGTAATGAAACTCTACGACTCGAATACAATTTTTCCTTTCACAGTAGAAGGGCAACAGGTGCCGCCCACGCTCACACCCGTCCTAGTCCAGGGGCGTCTGGTGCCGTACCCTCAAGGGTACCAGCTGGTGGGAGAATGTACCTTGCAGATCCAACCCCCTTGTGTGCCTGCAAATGTTACAAACACACTAACGCTGGCCTGGAGCCCACCACGGATTTATGAAGCAGCTTTTATAACATTATCCTTGGCCACACTTCAGGGCCACAGCCTGGGCAACCACGAACCTCCCCAAAGGCAGACTCCGACGCCCCTGCCGGTCACAGCTCATCCCCAGCCTCCTCCTGGCTTCCGCATGCTCTGCTCCTGAATTCCTTCCTCTTCCCTGTGGCTCTGATACCCCGTCCTCCTCACCAATGGCCTTGCACCACTGCCACCCTCCGACACTCAGCACTGGTGTCCACCTTTTCTCAGCAGTAGCGCGCCCCCTCCCCCAGCCAGACCGCCCTCGGCTCCAGGACTGACACGTGCAGACTCATCTTCACACACACGGCCCCTTCCCCACCAATGGTGAAAGCCAGGGCCTGAACACCAGCCCAGGAGCGTCCAGGGCAAGAGGGAGTCAACACCAACCCGAGGGAGGCTATTTCCTTCTGCTCAGGAGAAACCTGTGAGTTTGTAAACTCTGCAGTCTCCCTTGCTCCTTCCTCCTGGTCTCCTGGGGGACCGGGGTCTTGTCATTCTGCACCTCCACTGTGCCTATCTCAGTTCCTAATATATACAAGGCGCTTGCCACATATTTTTGAATAAATTAATTAATGGATTAGTCATATCTTTAAAAATTATAATACAAGAATGCCATAATTTTAAAGCTAAAAATAGGAGTGGAAAGGATTTGATCGCCCCATGCATCAGCACTTGTGAAAGGCCAGACGGTGGCTGGGGCTTGGATGACTTAGCTGAGTCATCGTGGCCATCTAGTGGCAGAATGTCTACATCACTGCTTTAGTAGCGCGGGTGAGTGGATTGTTTGTTTTCAATCAGGTTTTTTTTAAAATAAACTATAAAACTAAAATTAAGAAGCAATAGCACCAGGCATGATGGCGCATGCCTGCAATTCCAGCATTCAGGAGGCTGAGGCAAGAAGGATCACTGTGAATTCAAGGCCAGCCTGGGCTACTTAGTGAGACCCGGCCTTAAAAAAAAATAAACAGCAAAATGCTAAAAAGTACAAATGAGAGAGACAGAGAGGGAGATGAATGGAGAGAACAACCAGATGGGACTCAAACTTGGAAGAGCTGGGGGGTGGCTGGCACCAAGGATAGCAAAAAGGAACCAGAGTGCATGGTCATGTACTTGTCAAAGTTGACATCCAGCATGCCTGCCTTCTCCTGGCTGATTCGCAGCAAGGGGATGTCCAGCCGCTGAATGCAGTCCTTGTCCAGTGCTGAGGTCCACTCTTGAAAGGTTTTTCGAACCATTTCATCAATGGCCTGAACCATCTGCTGGTAGGTGTGCACACTTTCCTCGCCGGTCCCAATGTGGGGCAGGAAATGGGCACCAGAAAGGCACTACGGAGGGAACAGGGCGGGGGGGCTCTTTTCATCTTCTTCCGGGTGGAATCACCACTCCAAGACCCCCATGCGCACACGGACACGCACACCGATAGTGCGGGGAAGGCTGGCTGTGGGGGTCGACTGGTTCTAACGACACAGCAGGAAAAGAGTTAAACAGAAAATTGAAGGACACAGTGGGGAGGGGGTCAAAGGAAGAAGGGGAGGGGGTGCATGGAGATGCAGCACAGGGATAAAGCTGGGAGGAAAAATAATCACAGGAATTAAAAAAGAGAGAGAGAGAAGACGTGAAAGTAGATGGAAAGAGCCAGGCGTGGTGGCCCATGCCTATAATCCCAGTACACTGGAGGCTGAGGCAGGAGGATCATTGTGAGTTTGAGACCAGCCTGGGTTACAAAGTGAGCTCAAGGCCAGCCTGAACTGCATACTGAGATCCTGTCTCAAAAAGACAAAATAAAAAAATTTTTAAATACAAAGTAGAAGGGAGACTATTAGAGAAGAGGGAGAGGGAAGGGAGAGGGGAAGGAGGGCAAACCATCAGAGCAGGCAGAAAAGATCGAAGCATGTTGCAGGCAGGTACAGATATCCAGTACGGAGACCTGCTGCTCTGTGCAACTAATGCACACTAATAAAAATAATGACTAAGTCGCAGGGGTTGAAGGATTCAAAAGGGACAAGGCTGAACACTAGCTGCAGGCCGGTCTTAGCTGAGATACCTGGAGGCGGCCTCATCGGCTCCTAGAATTCATCGGACAGTAACAGGTCACTTCCTCCATAACTTTTGACCTATGTTCCCCAAAAGCTTTTAAACGGTTTTGCCTTGTTTCTTTGTGCCTGTTCTCACTGAGAAACCAGGCCCAGGAAGACTTGCCCGGGTCCTAGATCAGCAGTTTGCACTGCTCTTCTGCTGGCCCAGCTTCCCTGACACTGGTCCATCCCTCCTCTCCACCCTGACATGAAATCCCTGAGGTGACCTGACTCCACCAGCCACTGGATCCCTCTCTGAACCGAACTCAGCGCCTGCCTCACCAAGCCAAGCCTCCCCGCCCAGCCTCATCTGACAGACTCTAGTCGTGATGAAAACGCGCCAGGAACCTCTCTGGACCTGTCCCCACCCTCCCAGCCACAGCACGGCCTGGCCTTTGGCCTCCTGGAGACAGAGGCCGGAAGAAACCAAACACCTACGTTCATGACTCTGTCGATGCGCCGCCGAAGGACCCGCATCCAGTGTGCCTGTCCTGAATACTGGGCCATGTAGGGCTCCAGGTAGGAACACTTTTTGTTTAGCTCACGGTTCACAAGGGCCAATTCGCTGTTGAACAGCATGTACAGATCAACTGCCTTCTTGTCGTAGGTTCGCTTGATGGCCTAAGAAAAGAAGAGAAAGAAGTGGTGACGTGCCCCTGGCGGTGGGTCTCTCTAGGCTCCTGTCCCAGAAGAAAGCTCTGCCGCACAGCAGAGGCTGCGGTCCTCAGAGAAGGGGGAGCCAGGGGAACGGGGGAAGGGAAGGGGCCTGGGAGGTTCGGCAGGTGGGGAAGGCGATGTCCGGGTGGATGGGCCTCGGAAGGTGCAGGAGCAACTACAGGGAAGCAGACAGCTCACGAGGCGGGACAGGCGACCGCACCTCCCGGGTCGCCAGCCTGTGGAAGGTGTCCAGCAGCAGCACCCCATGCTCCACGTCACGAACTAGCTCAAAGGCCGAGGTGATCAGGTTCTGGGTCATCACTTCCAGGTCCTTGATGCCAGTGCGGAACCTGCACCATCAGAGGGGCATGTGGAAGTGCGGGTGCCCTCACCAGCACCCAGACACACCCCCCTGGGCGAGACGCCTACGTGTTCCTGTGCCCGGGGGCTCCTGCAAGCCAGGCACGGGCTTAAACGCCTTTCATCCATGAATCTGTCTCATACTCTGAACAGCGCTAGGAGACAGGTTCCATTGTGAACTTATTTATAGCAAGCAAGCGGTGGCTCTGACCAAGTGTAATCTGCCTCATGACACATACCCGGCATGTGGCAGAACCAAAACTCAGGTCCCAAAGGGTCATCTGGAGCCCTGACCCCCACAGCCACCTCCCTCCCTCCCGGCCTTCCTGTCACTGAGCCGACCTTTTTCCCACTCCCCCTTTGTACGTCCCACCGTCCCACCGTTCCTCCGGTCTTGCCTCCCCAGCTTTCCCTCCCTGGCTCTGTCAGCTTGCGATCTGCTCACTTATTATAGTCTTCGTGCCAAGAGGTGTTCTTGACATCCAGGATGCCCCCGCGGACTGCTCGCAGCACGTGCAAGTTTTTATGAAAGATATCCTCGATTTCTAACAAGTTTCGTGTGATCTGTGGCCCCTGGGCGCCAAAGAAGCAAGGAAGGGGACCTTGCTTGCCGTCCTCCCAACGGGCAAAGTGGTACTGACAGTCGCATACCTAAAAAGAAGCCGGCATGAGAGCCCTGCTTTCCTTTCTGAACTTGTGTGTCCAGAGCTCTTTGATCCAGCTTCAAATGTGTAAGAACTAGGGAGGACCGGCCAGAGGCAGGGGGCTGCCGGGATAAATTTGGCTGCAGAATGAAACACGAGATGCTAGGGCAGCAATCACAGCAAAAGCTGAAAAGGACGGGGTGGTAGGAGGGCACCCGATTCTGCAGGAAGAGCCGGGGCAGGTAAGTTCTAGCTTTAGCCCTTTAATCAGCCTCTGCTCCATCTGCCCTGGCTCCTGCTGAGAGGTTCTGGAGGGTCTGAGGTTGGCTTTTGAGACTCCTCCCCGACAGTCTTCCCACCTCAATCAGGTCCTTGCAGCGCTGCACAAAAGCATCAATCTGAGCAAATATGCTGGTCTGGTCTAGGATCCAGCCCCGACCGGAAAACCTGTATTAGAAGAAAGAGGGACTGAATTAAAAACTGGGAACGCTAGGGGTCAACTTGCTCTCGATGACTTAGATCAGAAGGTTATAAAACAAGACCTGGAAAGTACTTTCCCTGAATCCCAAAGGAGACTCAAGGTAACAAAAACCAGAAAGGAGCCATGGCATCTGAGAAGGTTCATACAGGGTGGAATTTTACAGTGTGGGCTAAGGTTGGAGGAAAAGTCCAGGTAATTTTCCTGGAATCTGGAGGAATAGAGTAGAGAGATCCCAAGGTTATGAGCTAAGCATCTGCTTTCAAAGTGGAAAACCGGGCTGGATGAAGGTATTCTCAGGTCTAGAAAAACAATCTATAGGCCACAAAGAATTCACATAAAAGGAGTCGGAAACTCCGTCCTGGAGGAATGACAAGGGCCCAACGTGTGGGGGAGGTCGTCATACTGCGTATGCATCTGCACAGCCCGCAGATAGTGGTCTTTCCACGCGTGGCAACAGGAGATGCAGCCTTGCAGGTCCCCCTTGCTGGAAGAGACGTATCCCTCAAAGATGCGGTCCAGGGAGATGGCGTGGCAGCATAAGCGGATAATCTCATTGCTCATCTACGGAACGGCACCCAGCAGCTCCAGTGAGCAGCCTCGCTTCCCCACGGCCCCTGCTCTGCTTCCCTACCCTCGCTGCAGGTCTGGGCCTCAGCTCCCTTGCTTGTCTCCCCAGGCCCATCTCACCCCAGTCCTCCACCACTGGGTTCCACGGTCACTCCTTGCCCTACAGGGCCCTCTGCTGCTCCTCGGCCAACTCTGCAGATGCAGGGCCCGCTGATGCAGCTCGGGGACCCCTCCCCAACGGCAGACACCATCTTGGGGATGAGGGTAGGAGGGTCTTCCCTCCTGCACAGTCCAGCCAGGAGTCTGTCCTTCCTTCCTCCCTCCCTCCCTCCCCATGCTCACCAACTCTCCTTCCCAAAGCACTTTTCCTGCCTAACCTACTTGTGTCTGCAGACAGAAGTCAAGCCCAGACCCCACCCCTGAGCACTGTAAGGTCCACAGTGCAGGCGGAAGCCTCCGGTGCCTGCCTCCCCAGCTTTCTGACCACACAGCATCCTCCAGGGGATTCCATGTCTTCCAAACATCCGAGCCCTGTCAACACCACCACTGTCCTAACACTCTTCCCACCCGGCTCTGCGCCACACACCTTGCGGAAGAGGGAGGTCAGCCTCTCCCTGGTGTTGTAGTAGGGAGAGTTGACCCAGATAATGCGGATGAGGCTGATCAGCCTGGGAAGCTTATTGGAGATGTCCTTAGGGTGCATGTACGCCAGCTCCTGGTAAGGTTCCTTCAGGACTGACAGGAAGGTCAGGTTCGACTGTGCTTGGGCAGAGCCATCCTGGCAGCAAACAGAATCAGAAGCACATTACCCCCAGAAGGAACGGATTCACAGCAAGCCCTTTAATTCATTTTGCACACCATCCTGATCGCCTCTGCCAGGAAACCCTCCCAGTGAACCCCACCAGGGGGCACCATTTCAGGACCATTTCTCTACCTCTCAGGACCACAGTGTATACATATCTATCACCTTTTATTAATTACCACTTTATTTTTTTCCAGTACATATTGGCAATTGAACTCAGGGCCTTTTGCACAAAGCTACATGCCCAGCCATATTTTTTTTAATGTTTTATTTTGGTCTCACTGAATCACTAAATTACCCAAGCTGGATTAGAATTTGTGATCCTCCTGCCTCAGCCTCCCAGTGCTGGGATTATAGGAACGCACCACCACTGAGAAACTAGGCACCAGGGCTGGTGTTTATTCCTCTGTTTTCTCTAGCTGGAAACAGAACTCTGTACCAAGTGGACGTGCTGTAATTGTTGATCAGCTGCCTGGACATCACTTCCACCACCACCACCCCGCAGGTGTCACCCTGTCCCTCCACTATGCCGGTCTCAACCAGGCCTTTAGACTCTCTGGCTAGTTATGGTTCAGTTTCCTTAACACCCAGGTGAAAATCTCAGCCGGGGGAGAGGTCTTCTATCTCTGCATCACCTGTACAGACTATTCACCTCCTGTGTCACCCCCAGCTCTAGTCCACTCTCACACCTGGATCTGCTGGGCCAGCTTCATAAAGGGCATCAGGTAGGACGACTTGGCGAGGCGCAAGATGGACTCTATGTGCTTCACCCCCTTCTTCACCAGCTGCTTGCTGATGCCAGACAGGTCCATGCAGCGGTTGCGCCAGAACTCAATCTCCTCCAGGGGACCTAAATTCTCCCCGGTCTCCACCGTCTCCTGGGCACTGAGCACCTCTTTGATCTGCCGGGTCCAGTGGATCATGGAAGCTGCGGCACGCAGGGGTATGAAGACTCTTGCGTGCCTTCACACTGCTCCTGCCTCGTGCCCCTCCCGTCCACCCCACCGCCATCACCACACAGCCAGCACAGGGCCACCCTGGGCCCTCTGCAGTGCCCGCCAAACCTGAGCACTGCAGCCACTCACTCTCCAGCCGCTGCACCAGCTCCTTGTCCTTCGCCACCACCTCGGGCTTCATGTTCTCCGTCTCCGCGGGGATGTAGAGGACAGTGTGTCCCTCCAGCTTGTAACGTGTGTCTGAGAAACGACCACAGGAGTCCAAAAGGTGAGTCTCTGCTGCCCCAGTATCAACCATATAACCATGATTGTGTGATCGTGGTGGGGAACACAGGACAGAGAGTCCGCCTTCATATCCACATGTTCTGCATCTACAGATTCAACCAGGCACAAGCAGAAAGTATTTTTTTGTCTTTTTGAGACAAGCTCTCACAATGCAGTTCAGGCTGGCCTTGGGCTCACTTTATAACCCAGGCTGGTCTCGAACTTGCAAGCCATTCTCCTGTCTCAGCCTCCCAAATGCTGGGATTACAGGACAGCGCCACCATGCCTGGAAAAAATATGTTTTTAAACACTGCACCTTGCTGAACACGTACAGACATTTTTCCTATCATCAGTCCCTGTTAAGTAGATGTTGTACAATACTGTACATTTACATCGTTTTAGGTGTTAGAGAGACTTTATACAGGAGAATGTGTGTAGGTTATATGCAAAAACTACACTGTTACATAAAGGACTGAGCATCCTACAATTTTGGTATCCAAAGGGTCCTGGAATCCCCCAAGATACTGAGGGATGACTATATATGCATTTCAGGACAGAAGGCAGAAGAAACTAAGACCCATACTTTCTTGATACCAAAAGGAAAAATTAGACTGGCATGGTGATGAATGCCCGTAGGTGGCTAAGGCAGGAGGACTGTGGATTCAAGGGTGATGTGGGCAGCTTGTGAGACCCTGTGTCGAAACAATTTTAAAAAACTGGGAATATAGATCAGTGGTAAAGCACCTGCTTAGCATGTGAAAGCCCTGGATTCAATTCCTACCTGTGAGAAAGACAGAGAGGGAGGGAGGGAGGGAAGGAAGGAAGGAAGGAAGGAAGGAAGGAAGGAAGGAAGGAAGGAAGAGGGATGAGAAGGGAGGGGAGGAGAAGAGAGGAAAAGGAAGGAAAGGAAAGAGGAGAAAGGACAGATGGCAGAAGAAAAATCTCATGGATGTATAACAACAAATGGCTATAAAATAATTTTAAAGCTCTGTATACTGAGCCAGGTATGATGGCTTACACCTATAATCTCAGCACTTGGGAGGCTGAGGCAGGAGGATCACTGAGAGTTCAAGGCCAGCCTGGGCTGTGTAATGAGTTCAAGACCAGCCTGACTGTGAGACTATGTCTAAATAAACAAATAAGTAATCTGTGTATCCATCACAGTATAAATCCCTTACAATCCCCACCAGTTCTAGAGCAGCAAATTGTATCTGGATTACCACTGTAATTTACTTACCAGAGACTGATATTTATTATCCAATAATAATTGATATCCTTTAGTATTAAATCAGAAGAGTTGTAGGTTTTACTTTTTACTTATTAATTTTTTGTTGAAGCTGGTGCTGTAGTTTTTATTTAGGACACTAAGGATATGCAGAAACAAAATGGGTACGTGTGTGTGTGTGTGTGTGTGTGTGTAAGTACCGGATACACGCAGGGAAACGATACACACAATGAAATTTCATCTCACGTCTCCTTTTGAGAGCTGGGAATGCAGCGCACTGGTGGAGCACCTGACTACCATGCACCGTCCCTGGGCTCCATCCACAGCGTTGTAACAAGATGCTGATTTGAGGATAAACAGCAGGAATAAAAACAGTGATGACGGTGCTGTGTGCTGAGCACGTGGGAATCCCAGAGTTCAGGCCCTGGCACCACAAAAGGCGCAAACTCTATCCCTTTCCCCACTCCTTCAGCAGACAGGCCCTGAGCTGGACCACTCTGCTGCCTTCTTACTAAGGGGAAATCGGCCCACCGGCCT
>PVJX010007351.1:56378-71626 GCA_004027295.1 Dolichotis patagonum | reverse complement strand
TAATAGCCACAATATAAAGGAGTTCTACCCTTTAAGTATGATACAACTGTTTTCTGCTCCCCATAGTAGAATTACAAAACGTTTAAAATTATGAAAAAACAGTTAATCTCAAAATTTAATGTGTGACAAGAAAGAAATGAATTTCAACTTCAAGAAATGTTCTTATAAAAACAAAAGTTAACAAAAGTTGAATTGGATACATTAAACATCATACACACATACATTCAAATATGTATAAAGAAAAATGACCAAGGTATTAAATTTTTTTACTAAATAAGTTTATCACTAGATAAGTGGTATAATTCTCTGCAATATAGTTACACAATAAAATGTACTTTGTAAATATTCAAAACAGTTCTTTTACTCTTTCAGTGCTGATGATGACTATTTTTCTGAAAGATACCTAAAGGAAATATAAATTAATGAATATTTGCCAAATTAAATATTGGCCATTGCCAGTAGTAAATATTCTTTTTAGCAGAAATGCAACTGTTTTTATACTATTCAGTCAGTTAGCAGTGTTGGTTTCCTCTCTCCCCAAAATACTTTTAGTACTGTCTTTGATACATATTTTGCTCTTTCTAAGATAAAGTGACAGATCTATAATTAAAGAGACATCATAGATTTCAAAAGTGAGCTGATCTAAACAAGCTCCTTCTTTTGCTTTTGGTTTGCTTTTTTTTTTCTGTACAACTCTCACAAAGAATACTTCTTGAATAAAGTTTCTATGATGAATAACTAGGTTAAAACAAATTAATGTAATGGGGTTTTCTCTAGCTAATTTATATGATTTGAACAGGCCATCCACAACTTATGCTCTGAAAACTTAATCTCCAGTGCAAAAATTTGGGAAAAAGAGACTATGGAAATTTTAGGTCATAAAACTGCCTTCTGATGGATGGATTAGTTTCCTCTAACAAGGCATGCAAGAGAGAATTCTCATCCCCTATGCCACGTGAGGAAGAGCATTCCTGTCTCCAGAGGACACAGTCCAAGAGGCCTCTTGGAACCAAAGACTGAATTTGACAGTGCCTCACTCTTGGACTCTTTAGCATCTAAAACTGGGAAAAATAAATTTCTATTTTCTATCAATACTCCAGTCTATGATATTCTGTTCTTACAGTACTAAACACAAAGAACCAAAGAAAACAGGGAAATTTTCTGAATTTACATGCCGGTGGGGAGGAGGATGAATACAGAAAAACATAAGTAATAAATCAAAGTATATATATTTTGCATGTATGCTGCTACATGTTTTCATGATTAAAATGTCAACAGTTGACTGATACATTACTAGATAATAGATTTCTATAAAGAATTGATATTTAAGCAAGCATAAATGAAATGAATGAAAGATACAAGTGAATGTCAAATCTTAATTTGAAGTAGTGCTTCTTAAACACATATATGAATATATTAAGCTGTCAAAATTAAATTATATTTAAAGATTTTTTTAGGATTACAGCTTTCATTTCTCATAAACTTTTTCCCAGCAAAATGTTTGGCAATTTATCATTGAACTTCTTACATATCATATTTACAGCCATAGTGATGTAAATGTTTTTGTATGTTTCACAATCCCTATGACTGTATTTTAAAGTAAATGCTAAAAACAGAAAGTTGGAATAAAAAGGAAATTATTCTAAATTGCAGGCACTTTTGAAAGAACATCGTATCATAATACTTTTTATGTGTTTATACGATTGACATAAAACACATGTTGAACATACAAAACTATGTGATGCAAAATATATATTCATGAACATGAAAATGAAATTCAGTTGTAGAGAAAAAGGTATATGATCTGATATACACAGAAACAAAAACAAGTTTTTAAAACTAAATATAGAGGAGAAATCAAATCATTCTAGTATAAATACTTAAAAGAGTTTAACAAAATGTTGAAAAGTTAGAATGTAAAATAATACAAACTACTTACAACCATCTTGTTTAGAGAAACCCAGCAATCTGGTGGGAAATCCTGCAGAAGTGGCACCAAGAACTGAAGACATCCATCCCAGTGGCATAGAAGCAGCATCATGCCGATGAGATTAAAAATTCTCACGACTGCACTGGCGAGATCATAAGTCATGTGGAATATCTGTTAACCAAAGCACAAAATCAACTCTATAAAATGCTAATTTAGTAAAAAAAAAAAAAAAGAAGAAGAAGAAGCATACTGTTAATAAGACTGGTGTTGCAAAATTTAAGTGATACCGTAATTTTTTTAAAAAATGAACTTTCAGATACAGAAGAGAATATGTCTCTTTAACTTTTCCAATAAAGTTGGATTCTGCTTTATATATTTTATAACCAAATATTACTTTTTCATAAGAAACAGGTAACACAGAATGTAAGCTTTAAAATTTGACAATTAGTTTTTATTTATCATATTTCCAGACATTTTACCAAACATGATTTTTAAAAAAGGAAGCAAAGTTAACAAATGAAACATAATCTGTTTTTTGCCTCTTATTCCTTGTTAATAGATATTTCCAAAGACAAAGAAAATACCCGAAATTCAAAGGGCATCTGAAAATTATAAGCAAAATGACTTAAACTGCAAAATGTAAGATTAAAAATAAATGCAGTTAACACTATAGCTACATGAATGGATGTACCTCTTTAATTAAGTATACTGAACATATACAATGACCTTTAAAATGAAATTTTATTAGAGTTGTTTATGAAACAACTGTAACACTTCTAAAAGTTAGAATTATCTACATCAAATGTTTATATTTTTACAATATAGGCTTCCATTTCCTGTTTTACTTTCTTATTTATATTATCATAAAAACTGACATAATAGGTGAAATAATTTGAGAAAGTACAGAAACGATGAAAAAATCATCCGTCAAAATATTAAAAGCAAAACTATGCATCCACCTTTACACATATAACTACTCATTATTTTAATTAGAAGAAACAGAATTAAAACATGCTTTTTCTTGTTAGCAATTTATAGATTTGTCCTACTGTTAATATTTCACCTAGGCTACAATAACAAAATCCACTTGGAGAAGACCTACATTTTACAACAAAGTTTTTTTTAAATTTTTTTACCAAATCTTTGTTTAAAATTTCCACCATTAAAACATTCATATTTTAATAAATATGATTTTATCCACATACACATCTTGAGATATTTAAAATATTGTGTAATTTATTACAGGAATGCAACACCTTTAATTAATGATTAACATTCTTGAAAACTATCTAGGAAATGAAAAAGCTATAAAATACATGTATTGGCTTAGAAACCATATATGTAGAAAACAATCTCTATAATTTTAAATATATTTATGCTGAAGTATATAAATGTAAAAATGATAGGATATCTGTGGGTTTGTTTTTAAAAAATCACCCAGCCTGTCTATAATTAAATGCTTTTCAATTCGATACATATGTAGCATTAATTCTTTCTTTAACAGTCTTCTTCTGACATAATGATTGTAGTAAGCAAAAAAGTTTTGAACTTTGAAGGATAGTTCCACACTAAATTCTGAGTTCCTTTAAAAGCAAGATGAGAGGTCCTGGACTTTAAAGGCAAAATAAATCACATAGTTTGATATTCAGATAGCTACACACTGAACAAGGTATTACATAGAATTAAGAATTTTACTATTTTAAACTGGACATTGTGCATGTACCTGTAATCCTAGCATTCAGGAGGCTGAGGTAGGAGGATTACCAAGAGTTTGAGTCTACTAGGGATTATATAGTGAGTTCAAGGCCAACCTGAACTACCTAGTGAGACCCTGCCTCAAAATAGCAAAAAAAAAAATTTTTTTTAAATTTTCCTCTCAGCTAAATTCTGTTTTGGAAAATGCACAGGAAAATCTTTCTCATAGTATTCCCTTAATAATTTCTGTTCATTGAATTTGCAAATAGGCCCTGTATCAACATATCCATCAATATTTTCCCATTAAAATCAATACAATAGAACAATTAAAACATTTTCCTGCCAACAAAGTAGGAAACAAAAATCATTATGGAAGTAGACTTTTTGTTTAGTTACAGAATTATATATGCATATTGGCTTAGGATATCTTGAAATTATCAGATTGTAGCTAAATAGGATAAAAATCCCAAGATACAAACTTCAGGTTCTATATGGGAACTTACAACCTTTCAGCAACTCCAGTTACTTGAAGTAAACAATAACTATTACAACTTTTGCCAAAGTCAACAAAGTCTGCAAGCAGGCAGAGAGCAACCATCACTCAAACTTCAGCCTCCAGTGTGGAGTCTGTGAGGCTCTATGCTTAGTCAGGCTGACTTTTTTATTTTTTCTACTTTCTATTTTCTTTTAAGCAATTAGACTCTTTTTTGTGAAAATTTTTAGCATTATTTACTAAATAAAATATACTAATGGCTATTAAAAATTCTTTTAAGAAAGCCTATTACCTCCAAAATATTCTTTAGAGAAACACAATCATACAGAGAACATTTTCATAGAAGAAGCTGATTAGGAAATAAGGCTTTTCCTAACATACTGGAAACAGCGTTTGCTTTTTTCTTCCATGTAATTTTATGTGCTAGTAAATAGAATAATCTCTAGAGTTGAGGCTATCTTCTACGCCATTTTTATTCCTACCATTACAAGTTTGGCTTTTAGTACTAGAGTTCTATTATTATACCCACTACTGTACATAAAATACTTAGTGATATTTCACATCATTTCATAAACAATACTCCCATAATTAATTACATAAACAATGAAAATGTCTTTAACATTACTGTGTTCAAAAGTGATCTCACTTTTGGAGATATCCCAAAATCTAGTTTTGGAGGTCATATAAGCAAGCTCGCTATTTTGACATTGGGTAATTTCAGCCAGTCAAATCATGTATTTCTGACTTTATATAATTAACAAAATAACAATAGTGTACAGTACTAATTTTGAAGCATACATGAATAAGTGCCTTTTGCGTCTTTAGGAGGTATGATAAAAAATACAGTGAACACCTCTGCCGAGTATTATCTAATCTAAAGACCAACTTGTGGAAATATTTCAGTGTGTCCTCATCCATCTTATTCACCAAAGTCGGCAGTGTGTCTTTTGGCTCTTCCTGTATGCAAAGGGACCATAAAAGGATAATGCTTTGAATAGATTAAGGACACGGAGGCACCCCAGATTTAGCAACTAAAGATCTAAAAGAAGACTTACAGAATTTACAGAATGGCTTTAGAAAGTCACGAGAATGGTAGAATAAGTGTGGTCAAAATGAGAAGTGATATGAGACAAATTAATGCCCATATGTCTTTTACTATATTTCCTTTTGCTCTTTGTGGCTTACCTTTTTTTAAAAAAGATTTAAATATTCACTATATTTTTTATCATGCCTCATATAAACTTACTATGTGCTCTGGAAGAGTAATAAAAAGGAGTGAGGCCTTTCAAGACTATGTTAGTCACTTTAGTAGTGGGTTTTTATAAAGCAAGTCAGCAATCTCTGTCTGTCTCACAAGCCCTTTCCACATATGCACCCTTCCCATTTCCACTTCTGCACCATGGTGCCATGTAGTATGAGACCATTACTAGAAACTTAGCAAATACCTTCTTCAACTTACCACATTCTTCATCTTACATATCAGTGAGTCAAAATAAACCTCTTGGTTTATAAATTACTCACACTCCAGTATTCTGCTATACCAAAAACAGATGAAGGCAAGCATATTCAATGTATAAAAGTCTATAATAGCCTTTGTTTTTTTCAAATAAAAATACACAATTTTTTAAAAAGCAAAGACAGACACCTAGTACCATAAAATAATAATTACTTGAGATAAATCAGATCTAAAACTCCAAAAATACACAATTTCCCTTAAATCTTAGTACAATAAATTTTTGTTATTATGAAATATAATAATAAGAACAATAGTTTAATAGAATAAAACACAGTGAGGGCCACTATGCTTACATAAACTGTAAAATGTCCTTAAGAACACTGTACAGCCTATAATTTTCAGTATTGAAAAACCGTGTGCAAATCAGCTTATTGCACTATTTGGCAGGTGAAATCAGTAGAAGAGAAAAGACAAAAAACCTGGCTTTTGAAAAAAAAGAACCTGTTAAGATGAAAACAATGCTTCTTCAGAATTTCTTCTGTATTAGCCATCAAAGTTACATCATGTATTGGCACACTATCTTATTGTTCTGGCCAGCTAAGCCAGTTATGTTCAGAAAATTCATTAATTTAAGTGGTTTTGTGTCAGAGATACTCTGAGAGAAAAAGTCGTCCTGGCTCACTATCTTGGCATATGCCTTCTGAAAGAAATAACTAAGTACATAATTTTGGTATGAAGCCAATAAGACAAAAGCATAAATCTTAGTTAGGAAACCACACATTCTGCCAGTTGATGAAAATTAATAAAGAAGAAAAACATGGTGGCATAATCCCCCCAAAAGGAAATGAATATTGAAAAAGTAAACAAGTGCTGGCTAAATTGGTAGCAATCTAAGAAAAATTTGAGTAGAACTGATCTACTGAAAAATGGCATAATGTTAGATGCACTAGTTGGTCAATTTTCAGAAGTAAGCATGAATTAAATTGCTGTATTAGTTCAGATAATAATGATCCAGATATCCTCCACAGAACCTGCAGCATTAAAAATACTTACCTATAACAGTTGCTGTAAGTGTACTACCTAAACTAATAGTATATATGGAACAGTCCTTAAAAATAATAGGCCACAGTTTAAAAGTTTAATTTTTCTTATCACAAAACCCACCTATAAAATATTTGCTTTATATTAGACACAATCTTAGGCAGTGTGTTCATCGCTACTCATGGCATGACTCCTATTTCCCCTTCCTAACACAAACTCTTTTTCAGGGACATCTCATCTTTAGTCAGTACTCTTTTTTTTCTCTAGACCCACTAGTCATGTATCCTAATGCATCTTGTAGTAACACCACTGTCAGCAGGTTATGTGGTTGGGAGGATTAGAAAAGGAAGTGCATGTTTGAGAATATCTGCCTGTCTTCCCTTTTAATGATATTGTGTCTGGGTATAAAATTCTATATGAAAAATAATTTTCACAGAGATACTGTAATAGTCTACTTCTTTCCTTTTAGCATATAGTGAAATTGTATCTTTCTCCAAATTTATTTTTAATTTATTCAGCGAATAGATGAGTTTTTCATGAAGATAAATAAAAGCTTCCCAAATTCTGTGTGTAAGCAGAAGATGGGAGACACATTCTGGGTAATGACTATGTGCCCTTCCTGTGTCCAGGACTACTGTTCAATTGTGTTCTACATTACATCATTTGTTTCCACTTCTGAATGTCTCAAAGATTTTATTGTATATACTAGCTCCCACTTCTTTTGTAAAATCTTTTGTACCAGCTTCATAGATATGATTGTTCTCTTATGTCACGATATCCAAAGTCCTTGGCCTAGCATTGGAAGCTCTGAGACATTAGCCCTATGTATTACCATTTTGTGGTCATCTTAACTTTTCTTCTATATATATGTTCCATGCTTAAAGAAAACCAGTGTGTAATCACAGAGTCCTTTACAAAATCTAATTGAACAGGGCCTCTACTTGTTTACATACTCTTCTCTCCTGGTATAGTGACTTGTATCTGATGCTTTTCCCTCTGATGACTTCTTAATCACACTTAAACCCATGATTAAAATATCACTCCCTTGAGATTAACTTCTTTGGCCTCTCTAGGAGGAGAATTACGTACATCTTCCCATAAAGTCCTATTACTTTATAATAGTGTTTAACACATTGTTATAATTTTGTTTATGTGTCTATATTTTCATTGGATGATGAATCCTGTTGATCAAGAGTTCACACTTACCACATTTACCACATTTATACATTGAAGGGAAGAGAAGAAAGGGACAAAAAAAGACAAGGCAGGATAGAATAAAGGAAGAGGGAGGCAGGCAGACACACTGAAAGGCAGGGAGGCATGCAGACAGGCTTCACGATAACAGAAAGAGATGATCTCTAATTTAAAATGAATTCTTATCATGCATCTTTAACAAAGTATGATTATATTCAAATTTTGTTCATAAATACTAATTACATTCTATAATTTATTCTTTGTTGTAATTTTCATTACTGGATAAAAAGTCACACAGACACTGTCACCATTGTGGCTTGTCCTTATTCAAGCCATTAATCACCAAAATTTATTTCTTTATGATATCATTTTTTGTGCATTCAGCTTTTATTATCCATTGTCTCACTTTCACTAAGCTCGTTCTGATTTCATTGTTTGAGATACCTAAACTTTAAAAAGTTCTGCTTTATTCCACTCTTTTCCTCTGCTCAGCTTCAGTGGTTTTCCTATTCAGTCTAACACACACACACACACACACACACAACACAAAGACTTTTACTTTAACCACTCTCATCAAAACTGTAAATTCTCTTCTCTGCATCTGTATTCTCTTGGTAATACCCTGCTCCAAGATGACTCCCTTCCCAATCCTCACTGTAGAAATCCTTCTACATATTTTTAGAGAGAACTGACAATTGTAAAACTGGCTTTAATATCAACTGGTTTTAACATTCGACATTTTACCGAAATTGGCATATTCCTATTCAGTACGTATTGAGGTTCTCAGAGTAACTAATCAAAACATTCTCAGGTCTCCAAGTCTATCATACGAAGCCTATTCACCTTAATTAAGAACATAATTTCTAATTTTTACTGAGAAAATACTGCCCCAGCATGCTTACATTCATCTTTTCTTCTTACACAGAAGTATGGTGTTTCTCTTGTTCTTTCTGACATTTCCTATTTTTTTGCCTTTATTTTTTCTATTTTGTCATACTTCACTAATTAACTGCCCTCTTCTTCCTTGCACTGCTTTCTGTATATTTTACTTCACCAGTATTTGAGCACTTTTAATCTCTCCTATATAGTAAATTTATCAAACCAGTTTGGGAGAGTTAGGAAATTGAATTTGTTCTACAGCCCAACAAAGTTAGTCTTACACATCTTTCACACAAATACACAATGTAAAGCATAAAAATAAAAGCCAGTCACATGTACAAAATTCTTTAAATAAACTAATTTTACTTTTTTAAAAAATTTTATTTAAAGAGAAAAAAACAAACAAAACAAAACAGAAAAGGGTAGTAATAATACAGAATTCCAAGGAAAAAAGAAAAAGAACAAAATAAAAACCACTAAGAAATCATTACTTGATAAATTACATACTGAAATCTTGGAAATAGTTGTTCAAATTACAAATTAAAACATTCAAAGTAGACATTCAAACAGTGAGACTGTTAACAGTTCTGTTCCATGATCTAACAAAAACAGTAATATGGTCATCCATCTTACACCCTTAAACATGCATGCAATTATATCAAAACGATAAAATTAAACACAACCAAACAGAACAAAGCTGATCACAAGAAAGCAATGTAAGGGACATCAATTTCAAAGCTAGACAATCGGTGATATTCACTATCTATCATATTGACTCTTGTTTTCTTCCAAATAGTTATCCATATCATCACATACAGGGAATTCACACGAAACAACATAGTATGGAACTGATCTAAGCAGGACAAGGAAGGCGTTTCAGGTCTTCAAGACCAGACAATAGGGAAGCCAAGTATGGCTGTCATAGTGTTTCTCATTCTCTTCAAAACAGCTGTCCATACCTTCATGTTTGTTGAATTAATAAAACAAAACAAGCTAAAATCATTTTGAAGAAAGAATGATAGTATTGCTGAATTTCACGTCATGATGTTACGGAATCAGCACTGAGTACTGCAGTGTCTCTTTCTTTAAAGTAGTTGTTCATTTCATCATGCATTATATAATTGGTTCTCATAAACTGTTTATAAGTTCTACACATGCATGAGTCTCTAAATGTATATCTATCCTTTCTGTATTAGAGGGAAAAACAAAACAAAGCAAGACAAAACAAAAACAAAACAATTCCTAGAAAAGCATGAAGCAAAAAAGTCACACAAAACCCCAATACAAGGTGATCTACAATGGATACCATGATGTCTCAGCAGTATATAACAACATTAATAAAAACAAAGCATTGGAGACATTATAAGACTTCAATAGTGGGCAATAATCAAACCAGAATGGGTATCTTAGTGAATCTTGTCATCTTCAGTGTAGTTGCCTACACTCTTAGACTTGATACTATCAATCATAACAGATTTGAATAAAATCAGTCAATACAAAACAGCAATCTAACAAACCAGATTCAAATAAGATCAGTCATAGTAAGACAGTATAAGTTATACAGGGCTTCAGATTAAGTTGATAGGGAAATTAAGGATGATTACCATAATATGGACATATTACCATGGCATAGTATGTTCTGCTATTTTTGGGATAGCTGACCATGCCCTCAAATCTAGTGTAAGTAGACAAACTGGAACAGCATGTAATCCATCTAAGCAGAGAGGTGAGAATAATGTAGATTTTAAATCTTGATACCCTATTAACAATATCCTCTGCCTTCCTTTTTTAAACAATTCCTCCCTTTTCACTCCCATAGGGTGCACTACTTATTTTGGATCCCACTAACTCCCTATACAGAGGACCCTATCTCCTGATCTACTCTGCCTGTGTTTCTTTTTATTAGTATATTGAGGCCATCTATATTAGAGATTACAGCCAATCTTCTCTGCCTCATTTCTGCTATTCTATTTTACTGCCATTGGTTGTCTATTTTTCTCTTTCATTCCACTGTCTGCCCCATTCACTGAGGCCTCTAGACCACTGTTCCTGAAATACTCGTATTCTTTTTCTCTCTCTCTCTAGAATGTCCTTCAGTATTTTTTGTAGCGTTGGATTGGTGGTCACAAGTTCTCCCAGTTCCTCTTTGTCATGGAAGCATCTTGCTTCTCCATTAATTTCTAGAGACATTTTTGCAGGGTACATCAATTTGAGCTGTAGGTTGTTTTCTTTCAGGGCTTGAATTACTTTGCTCCAAGCTCTTCTTGATTTTGATGATCTGTGTCGAGAAGTCTGCCATCATTTTGATGGGTTTTACTTTATAGGTGATCTGTTTCTTTTCTCTAATGGCTTTTAATATTCTGTTCTTATACTGAATTTCTGGGATCTTGATTATTATGTGTCTGGGTGTAGCTTTGTTTTGGTTGTAGGTGGCTGGAGTTCTGCATGCTTCATACGTCTGTGTATCATTTCCTTTTTCTATGCTTGGGAAATTTTCCTTTATAATTTATGTGAATAGCCTTTGCAATTCCTCTGTTTTGACTCTTGCTTCTTCATTCACATGCTTTTTCTTAAGTTATAGATCCTCTTGTCCTCTTCTAGCCTTCCTATTGTTACTGCCTGTTTCCTTAAAAATAGATCTCTATTTTTAAGAGATCTTCCCTTTCATGATCACACATTGTAAGCCTGTCTTCAAGTTTTGACAGTCTATCCTTAGTTTCTTTCAAGCAGTTTTGCCAACTTTCTATGGAGTCTTTAGTTTCCTGATAATCTCTTTGAATCTGCTTCATGAATTTCAGGTTTTCTTTATATTCTTCATTGAATATTTCTCTCCTTTTGTGTTCCTCCATTCTTCTGTCTGTGTCTTCTTAAGAGGTGCTTAGCCTTTCTTTTATTAATCTACTTATCTCTTGCTTAACTTGAATTAATATTTCAGTTTTGATCTCGTTTACAAGGTCCTGAAGATATCTCTTTATGTCCGCTGATGCCGTGTTTGATGTTGCATGTTTGTTGCCCCCAATCTCTTTTGTATTTACCTCTCCTGGATCAATATTCTCAGGGTTGGGGGCTTGGGCTTTCTCTTATTTCTCTCTCTTGTCATGTTTTTGGTTCCTTCCATACAAGTGTATAATGTAATTCCCAGCCCCTTTTCTTGTTGGTTAGGGTTCTTCTGGCACAAACAGGCTAGGCGTTTCTGCCCTCTCCAGTCCGCTGTCAGAGACTGAAATGCAGGCAGGGGCAGTGTATGCTGGCTCCTCTGCTCCGGGCCAGTCAACCTTCATAGGCCTTCACTGTGTCAGCATGCATGGTGCTTAGGGAATTGGTTTGGGACAACCCACTGGGTCCCGGCCAGGAGCACAGCCCAGGCCAAGCAGATCCCACCAATCTGCTCCCCAGGGGGAGCAACCAATTGAAGCCACTTCCTTACTGAGTTATGGCCGTCCTGCCCAACTCCAACATGTTGTCCAATTGGTCGCCCATTTCCCGTGGGAGGGTCTTATTCCCAGCATTCACCGCGAGTTGATGCTGGTCCCTCTCTGACTCAGTTATCCGCTGGGCTCTCAGACCTCCAACTTCAGCACAGCTGCTGCGTGAATCCATGGCTCCTCTAGGTGAGTCATGCACAGGGTGGTTCAGCTCCACGAGTGGGGCCACTCAAGCCAGTCAAATAGGCACGGGTTCGGATGCTCAGTTCGATCTCAGGCATGAATTCAGGTGGCTTGTTGAGAGCTCCGTGCTCACTGATCTTAGCTTCTCTAATGGTAGCCCCAGGACTTCATATTCGAGCAGCTCCTCTCCCTTCAATTTCTTCCTGGGTTAAGAGAATCCATCGTCCTCTGTTTGGTCTCTCCAGGGTGTTCTATTCTGGCATCTGAGCTGTCTCTCTCTTTGAGAGCTCCCTATCCTGCTACCTACCAGTCTGCCATCTTTTTCTTCGCCACTATTTTTACTTTTACAGATACCTTAAAATGGTAAATTAGACATGTAAGCTACTTCCCAGATTTGTTTGCTTCTAGGAATGTTTCTAATGAGAGGTTGGTTCTTAGCTGAAAGTGCTCAACTCTACAGTTCATAAGTCAGGACTTACTGTATTAAAAACTTAAATCGGATATAAATTTCTCTCTACCATACTTATGGCTACTTCTGAAATACACTAAAATATTATTTTCACATGCTTCATCTTTTAAGCATCTTGTAGCCTAGTGTCTCCTCTCTGTTCTATCATGTGAAACTATCTACAGTAAAATTTGAATACATCTCTATTGCTGAAACCAATGGTTAATTTGGAAGCCATACTTTTGATCTCTCTACACATTTACCACTTTACAAATTGTTTCTTCTTGACACTGCTTTCTCTGTTTCTAAAATGTAAATTCCTTTTTTGCTTCTGTTTATTCCCATGACTTAAGTAATTCATATTCAGTATTCTTAAGCTTTTTCTCCTCTTTCTCTAGTTGAAAGGATTCAAATTTCATTCTAAGTATTGTACTTGAGTGAATTCTTCCACATCCATAACTTCAACTATGACCTATAGTCAAATGACTCTTTAAAGTTGATCTCTACCAAAGTCAACTTTCTTAAATTTAAAATCCATAATCAAGTCAACCTGAAGACGTCCACAACTATACTAATGGCTCTGACATTCTACAACTCTACTGCATTCTTTATATAGAATAATACACATTGATCTTCAAAGTAGTCTCTTTTGAGAGTAATGTTAAATTTAGTGCCTTCATCTTCCACAGGAAACTAACTTTTCCATCCACAAGACCTGAATTGCAAATTCCTTACTTAAGGCAATTATCATCTGATGGCTGAGTTATTTATAAACCTCCTAAATTATTTCACTTATCTGATCTGGTGTCCTCCACTCTTGCAGAGTTTTCTTTCTAAAATTCAAATATGTTGACGTCACCATTCCAGTTAAAAATCTACAACAGTACTCTTTTAAATTTAAAATAAAATCCAAGTTCCTAGCCTCTGTTTACCTATCAACTTTTATCTATCTCCCTTTCTTTTAACCTACATATTCATTTCCTTCTATTACATAATTTTTTAAAATGTGATTTGCTATTCTTTTTAGTCTGGGTTACATAACTACTATCTCCATAAAAATATAAACTATTTGATGAAAATGACCATCTCTTATTCTTCTAGAATTATCACAGTTTTTTGATAGATCATTCTTTAGAAGAAAAATGTTGAATGAAATGATGAAAAAAATTATGAAACATACTATTTGCTAAAATTCATTCCATTTTACTCTTTGTAAAAAATGCTCACAGAGGTTGTAATCAAAGTATTACTTAAAAATTAACTGCCTGTTTTTAAAAGCTGTAAGATTTTATTGAGGTGTTTATTTGCCTGTCAGTTATGAGAAAACTGATAAAACCTCTGCCTATATTCATCATAATAATGTAATTAATTGCTTTTATAATGAGTATGTAAAATAAATTATTGAGTTTATTTAAACTACTAAATCTTGATTACATATAATGAGTGAACAAAAAGTTTCAATAACTTTTATGGTCACTGTTATATATTCTATAATCATAAAGTTATTCAACAATAGGACTTAGTTTTGTGCTCTGAATGAATACTGTATTTGCATATTTTTTAACGTAGTACAAGATTGCCAATATTTTTATAATAGTGCAGATTATTTCATCTTCTGAGCTATTTTGGATTTCCAAAAAATTAGTCTCCACTGATATTAAATCCAACAAAATAGCCCCAATTGTGTTTTAAGGAGTTAAAGATCAAATATCAATTTGAGCTAACAGGTTAAGCTTGTAAAAAGACACCAAGGCTGTGCCAAAACCCACTTTAAAAAATGAGATTTGGACTTAGTTCTTTGACACACTGTTTAAACTCAATAGAATTTAGTATTTTTAAAAGCTCTAAATGGAGGAAAGCAAAAGCATACTATCATTATTATCTGGGCTTTCACCCAGCATTTAAACTCACAAATCATTGTCATGTTTTCTGCTAAATTCAGCACTGCTTCTAGCCACTACATTATTTCTTTGGCTTGATATATTTATGTAGTTTAAGAGATAAATGATAATATAATAATTTCTTTTAGCCCTAGTAATTCACTTAGAGAAAAATATACACATTTTATTTTTAATAGTAATTGGGAATTTTAATATTTCTACTTTTATAGTTACATTTCTGTAAATCCCCTTGCCTAACTCTCTTCAAAAATGATTGACATTTCCTATACATATATTATACTCAAAGGCTCAATTTGTAAGCTGCTTATTTAAAATAAATTATAAAGGTTTAGGATTAAGTTAATGAATTTATAAAACATAAACACAAGTGAGACTAGCTGCAGGACAAGATTTTTACCCTGAAAGATAACAAAGACATTCTAGAGATTTTGATAGATAAAGACACTGTCACAAAGTTTTTCTATAGGTTTTAAAATTTTATTATGCATTACTCAAATTAATTGCTTTATTATTGGCTTACTAATCATTTTAAAAAGAGAATGTGATAAACCAAATGTTTTTCATCCCCCCCTAAATTCTTTTTTTTTTTTTTTGTAACATGGT
>PVJX010007351.1:0-56278 GCA_004027295.1 Dolichotis patagonum | reverse complement strand
CCTCCATGAGTCCAAGGAGGCTGCAAGTCCAGGACAATGTCTCATGCAAGTCTGTATCAAGGATCTGGACTGAGAGGCCCCAAATGTGAGTGGTGGAAGCTAGAAAGTCTGCACGAGTGGGCTAAAGGATCTGTGCGGCATGCTGTGGAATCTGCACTGGGACTAGAAGCCAAGCTCAAAGTAAGGACCAGAGCTCCAAAAAGTACCACAGTCATCTTTAGTGACATAGATGTCCTGAGCTCCTCCAATGATGGGGACAGCTGAGATCATATTAGGAAAATCAGTGCAACAAGCTTCTCCAAGAGAATCAATAACACACCATCTTCTTCGCTCCAATTCTTTTTATGCTGTTGGCAACAATCCTCAGCTGATTCAGTTCAGCTTGGTGTTATAAATTGACCATTAGTTAATCCACTACAGGAAATAACAAAACTTGGCCAAGGGGTCCAACTTCTGTACCTCAAGTCTATAGTTTTAATGTATGAATAAGGTATTGCAATGTTTATGTATATCAATAGTTAAATTTGATATTCAAATGGAGATTGTAGACTTTTCACTTAATTTTTCATGAGATCATTTCTTATTTATTTGTAGTACGTCATTAAAGCTTTCCCCTAAGTATAAATAAAATATCTCTCAAAATCTTACATACTTTTCACAAAACTTGAACAGACATTTACCAAGGACTGGAACATCTTGAAAGTTTGCTGCAACTTTCAAACTAAAAGAAAGCTGCATGGCTGTGCTGTAGGAGGGAGTCCTCGGGCTACCCATGGTGCTCTGCAGTACTTTCTGCCCTGGAGGGAAGGCCATGGTCCAGCTGCAGCAAAAAATGCCTGCAGTCTGTGCTCAGTGAGAAACCCTTGGACGGGCACATCACTCCAATCATAAACAAGTGTGGGATCTGGCCACCTATTCCTGTTTAATAGGATTGTGAGGCTTGAGTCAGATGATATGCACTTACCACAGTGCTAAGTATTCACTGAAAGGTCACTCACTTAATTCAGCATCACTACATGCCTAGGCAGAATGCTGAATGAGTAAGCATCTATACAATCAATTTCTTCACTAAAGCAGCCATCCAAGTTCTTTTGACAAACAGAAAGAATGGAAGGGATAATAATTGCCTTGATCACAATCACTGTAAGAATCAAGAAGTGGCATTCTTAACTTTCTTGACATATCTTCCTATTCACTATGCTGACTTTTTTGGACTCTTAGACAGCCCTTTTCCTAAAATAATCTTTCTCTTTCTTTCTCTCTCCTTCTTTCTTCTCCTCCCTCCTCTTTTCCCACATTTGTAATAAATCACTTGACTTTGAAATCTCTGATCAAATTGAATAACATGAAAAAGTTCTGGTTAATATATGTATTTTGTTGAAACAAATTTACATTAATCCAAAATCAACCAGTTTAATATCTCACAATTTCCTTACAAATATTTGTACATTTTTACCCAGAGGTCAGGGCAATAAAATATAAAGAGAAAAGAGTACATTAATATATTTTAGCTTGTATATATTTTTAAAATTGACATTTAATTTTTAAAATAATGTATTTGCTCTTTGGCATAACTAGCTTATGATTCACAAACCCTAGTGACTGTCAAATTATATATGTAAATTTATAGAAATATTTTAAAAATTAACTAGAGTTAATATGAAAAGACTTACCTACTTTGCAATTCAAACAGGAAATTTATTTCAATAGGAAACAGTGTAATTGTTACCATGAAAAATTAAGGAAAAAAACTGTTTTATCACTGATATATTTGTAATGATACTGCAAAATATGTATACCAGAAGCTACTTACAGCATAATTTCACTTAATTCTGAGATCAACATTCCTCCAGATAAATACATTGTAATTTTGCATATAAAAATAATTTCTGCCTTTATAAATAGTTTGTCTTACTTTGTAGCAATTAAAAGTCACTATGTAAACCTGTACTTTTTCTCTCAACTAAAATTGGGACAAGGTGAGAAAAATATATTATGAAAGACCACTTGTATTCTATTGTGTACTATTCATTCATTGATAGCAAAGGCTAACAGATACAATTTAAAATGTAGAAAAACCTTAATCATCTTTTTTCAATGAAACATAATTTCTTTATTGAACAGAAAGTATTTTACATTTATGAATGTAAGATGGAATATGAAAAAATGGCTTTTTTATCCTTATAAGAAAAGTTTTATTTTGCCTTATAAGCTTATTAATGACATGAAAAATAGGGCTGAGCTGTAATATTCCTGGAACAAAGTATAATTTTCAAATGATACATCTATGTATCTAAAATAAGCTCAAAAACAAAAACATTGTTCATTAGTAATATTTGCACAATTATTTTAAGCTATGCTTAAAAATTTCCTAACTTCATCAAAACGAAGCAAAAAAGCAATTAAAGAGGCCATAGGTATCTTAGTTTCTTGACCTTGTGTTTTCACCTTCTTGTCAATTACTCTGAGCTTCTTTTAAAAATTAGCCTTTACTTCCTGCAGAAAACTTTTTCTGTGTCTTTTGGGATTGTCCTGGAAATCCTTCCTCATATGTTCTCACAATTCCCTAATGCTTTATTTTGGCATCTACTGTGATGTGGCATAATTAGTTGTTTAT
The DNA here is from genome assembly GCA_004027295.1 of Dolichotis patagonum. NCBI lineage: Eukaryota > Metazoa > Chordata > Mammalia > Rodentia > Caviidae > Dolichotis > Dolichotis patagonum. The sequence continues at coordinate 53,661 of PVJX010007351.1, read as the reverse complement.
TCATCTGTCTTCTTCATTAGACCATACATTCCTTATAAAGAGAAATATTTTTTTCATTGTATTACTGCCCTTTTACTTATAGTTTTACTTTGCATGAGGTTAAGTAAATAATTGTCAAAAATAAAAATGAGAATGTAAATGAATTTTTAAGTACATAATTGAGCTAATTTAGCTCAATACTATTCTCAAGACACACAGCACCCTGCAGTATATTCAAATGTGTCATTATAAATGATCAGAACATGACATCCAAAATACTTTCAAAATTATATCACTTACTACAAATCACTAGTGTGTCAATAACAATACTTTGTATTATACTATGATTTCTCAAAACCAAGAAAAAAAGAAAACCTCTACATTTTATCATTTTATTAAAAAATCTAAGATTCAAACAAAAAAAAAGATTCAGAAAACAGATTATCACTCTTACCAGTTTTCCACAAGATAATTAGAATAAGAACTTATTAAGTGAATGAAGATTGAGAAAAACAATATAACTTTCAGAATGTTGCTCAAAATTTTAATTTTAGAAGAAATATGACAAAACAAAATACCTACAATGTACTTAGAGAAACAACAGGAAAAATCCAAGAAAAACTGTTGTTTGTTAATTTGTTTGTTAAGCTCTTGATGGTAATTTGAACCTTCTGCAGAAAGAATGAAATACAATTTAAGAAGTAAATCTGACATTACACAATGATAAATTTAGTGCAAAAAAAAAAAACAACCAAGGAAGACAGACACATGATGGCTTGGGTTTCTAGTTGTATTTAAGTGTAGAGGTATCAAACATTTAATATAGAAAACGCAGACCTCTATTTAAAAGAAAAGTGTCTCAGTTTTGGACATTATGAGAATAAATTGATCATATCTCACTCTATTGGAAATAATTACTAGGCATTTGCATATGTGAACATGACATTTATAATATGAATTTAGCAAGCGGCAAGTAAGAATTTACAGGATACTGGCATCAGGGTGAATGGTTATCTTTATTTCATCATTAGGGAAAAATGGATTAGACAAAGTCTCATTTGAAGAGGTTTCAGCACCATAATCATGAGGCATGAATGCTAATGATAATTTTGTGCAAAGCTATGGCAATACTTCCTTTTGACTGACAGAACTTGACCCAAGATTCATGACTTCTGATATGAAAAAAGCTAGATCTTATTACAATCTAGAAACCCCAACACCTGCAAAATATTATGTAGTAGTCAGTGAAAAATGAAAATGCAAGACTTCATGGTCAAACAGTATTAAAAATTGCAAGATAGTGACACGGTTTTAAACCAAGCCAAGGACCATCTAAGCACAGGGCTCTGTACTGCTGAAAAACTCATATGAAGCCAGCCCTGCCAACCTCTCATCCAAAACCCCGAACACAACAGTGAATAAGCCAGCCAGGAGGAGTGTGTAGAATAAGAAAAGATTACCTAAGACATAACTTTGAATACAATAGTATTTTTTAAATAAATAAATAAATTTATTGAAAATGAACTCAGAAAATCAATAAGATACTCAAGTAAGATTGGCAGGAACACTTTCTATCATAATAATTTTATGTGTTTTATAATACTTTCTACTATTTTGCATTTGTACAATCAATACAGTTTTTTAAAGAAATAAATTTCTATCTCTATGGATTTAGGTAGAAATTTATAATTGAAGCAGAATAAATATAAGCAATGAGTTATTAGAGTTCATCAGGTTAGCATATTTCTCAAGAAGCTGAATTTTGGCTTAGATAATTCAAATGAAAGCTTAACAAAAGAGACATTTTATTCATCTAATGTGGTAATACAGTTATAGATCTGTGATCATTAAAATTATGACTCATATTTTATACAAAATTTTAAAACTTACCAAAAGTGAACTGGAACTAGAAACAGAACACAAAGTGTAAAAAGCTGTGACACCAAAGAAGAACTATCTTTTAGCTTATTTATATCTACTTATAGAACAGAGAAGATAAAACATATCAATTTTGACCTTCTAGGTAATACTAGACTATATTCTAAAACAAAAATACAATATATAATTATGAAAGTAGACAAGTTGTATTCATCTTGGACAGTAAAATTGCAAACTATTCTAAAATGTTCTGAAGGAAAAATGACCAGGTATTTGCTCTGTGCCTAATTCACACACTTCGCTTCATTGTGGTGTGTGAATAACTCAGGGTGATGTCCTGTGATTTCAAAATCACTAGGACACACTATATATCAAAGCTCTTTGTTCAAGCAATAAAGTGTCTATTGTAACCATATAAAAACAATAATCTCATCCTGTGAAAGTTCTACTATTATGGTGCTATTCATTCTATGAACATCCACTATATATCTGTCTCTAGAGTGATATTTCATGAAATGGATAAAGTATAAATTAAAAGACAAAATACAAGTTGTTATTCTCTAATTGACATACAATTGAATTGTGAAAATATTTCTAAAAAAAAGTGTTCCTGACATGTAAACCGCTGTGTACAAACTTATTGTGTACAATAAAGTGCCTCTTATGTTTGTTGGCAGAAAGAAGCATTAAGCTCAAATTTTAAAGATTGTGGTCAGTTGACCACATATATTAGACTTACCAGAGTTCCTGTTAAAGTAAACACTGGTATGATCATACTGTAAACCTGTACTGGAAACATTAAGAATCCATCCCGATCAAAAGCTAGGTGTGGTGATAAACACCTGTAATCCCAGCACTTGGGAGGCTGAGGCAAGAGGATCATTGTTAGTTCAAAACCCACCTGGGCTGCAAAGTGAGCTTAAAACCAGCCTGAACTGCATAGTGAGACTCTGTCTCAAAAAGATAAAAAAAATCCACCTAGATCTTGCTCAATTTTAATAAATGTATATCTTGCATATTAATATTTGAAAGTATGCATGTTTATTAATTTATGACTACTGTCATCCTAAACACTTTTAAGTCATTTATAAAATAAGCTAGATATAATAATTAATATAGGAGCTTAATGGAAGTAGAACAAAGGGTAGGAAAAATAAGTATTGAGGACACAACAAAAATATCTCATTCCTCCAAATATGTACTGATAAAAAATTAATAAAATAAATAAAATAAATTAAATAAAACCACAGATCAGTAAAAATAAATCTTGCTCTATGAGCAGAGTAGATTTACTAAAAAATTAATCACATATATATTAAAACAACTTTAGTCAATCCTGAGGAAAATAATGGGCAATATAAAATATAACACATAAATTTTAAAAGTGAATTGGATAATAAATGGAGTTTTCATGGCTGCTTATGATTTGCTAAACCAGTGGTACAGCCCATCCCTTCTTCCATCTTCATTTGTGATTTTCAAAATTAAAATTATAGAAATGCCTTAGAATTCACAGCCTAATCCTTTGGTGCCTCTTAAGCCTGTCCTGGATTAAAAAACATTGTGAATATTCCTTTCTTGTTTGTGTTGCTTTTATACACAGTCTATGCTAAACATTGGAACTGAAAAAGCAGTATATAAACACATTTTATTCATAAAAATTAAACAAATATAGAATAAAAAGAAAAGTTCTCTTTTGCATTTGTGTTATATTTTTATCTTGTATGTTCACAAGTCATCTCTTAATCCAATACGGTCTGAAAAATCAGTAACAAAATAAATGATAAATGAGCTGCTAAAACATCTCACTAGTCAAATGATTCCATGCACAAAGACTTCCAATGACACTACTGTGTCCTACCTTAAGTAAAGCATTCAAGTGTATCACTTAAAGAGCTCCTGTCTCCAGTTCCAAAGTACCACAATAAGCTCTTAGACATTCTCTGCTTATGATGAATTAAGTTGTTTTTATTTTCCTAAAAATGTTTATACCTTCAAATGTTTGTATCCTCCCAAAATTTGTGTCTTTCCACATGTGGTCTTGGGGAAAACTCACATCACTGAGCCTCACTTATTAAAAACTTGCTCCTGCTTCTAGTTCCATCAACATATTCTATGAAGCAAATTCTGATACAAAATTCCATCGACAATTTCTTTCTTGACATTTTCATTTTATAGTTCTCATAGCTTGGTTTATATTCTCATTTTTAAAATAAACATCTTAATTTCTTTAACCTGTAAGCACTTGGAATAACTTTAGCACTCAATAATGGTTTGCTAAATAATAAATCACCAAAAAGTGCACAGGGACATGTCTCCAGTAAAGAGTGTTACAATTTTGAACTTATGAGAACCAGCTGGAGATGACATTTACACAAAAAAGTGTCAGCCTTCCAAGACAGAAAGAACAGGCACATCAGTAGTGGTGGTTTCTTCCAGAACTGAGACACATAAATGTGAAGAAAGAACAGAAATCATGCCTTGAGTCCTGGGAAATGCTTGCAGTGGACCTCAAACTTAGAAAGTCAAGAATAAAAGTCCAAGGACTCAAGTAGCGTGCATTTTGAAACTTTGGTGTGATTTTGGTCAGTGACATTAACAAATTAACATGTTTCCTCATTTAGCCTCCAGAAAGCTTGCCTGTGCTTTTCTGTTGTTTTTTTGATGCTTCATTTTGTTTTATTTTTTGGGTTTTTTTGTTTTGTTTTTGTTGCTAGTCAGCCACCATAAGAAATTATGAAAGAAAGGCCGTTGAGACAGTGCAATATTGAGAACACTGGATTAAAGCCATTTGTCAGATTCCTAATAAAATTAAAATATTGGCTTTAAAAAGAAGGTCGACAATTTAAACAATATTTGAAAATGTATGCAATTAGTTAATGAAGTAGAAAATAGGTAACTCACCTGACACTTCAGTGAGAGCTACAAGAGAGCCCAAGTTAAACAGCAGAAGAGGAAAGGACAGAAATAAAAAGGGAGAAATGGAAAGAGAGAGGGAGGTAAAGGAGGAGGTATGGATAAAGAACAGAAAGTTGTGAAAGGAAGAAGGACTGATGTAAGGAAGGGTAGAAGGAGGAAGCAAGAAAGAAAGGTGGGAAGGAGGGAAGAAAAGAAACTATGTCTACAGAGCTGCAAAAATGTTCTGGTGTTAATCTGTCCTGCTGACCAATAGAACAATTTAAATCACAATTGGATCACAGGAGTAGAGAACAAACTAACATCAGTGCTATGACCTCTCTAACATCTCTCATAATCAACAATTATGCATGTACTATGTTTCTTGCTGTCAAGAAAAAGAATTTACAGAACTCAGATCTCAACAATTCTTCTTAAAAGGCCTAAAGCCAGACAGGAACCTGGTTTTAGTCAATATATAAAGGATAAAGAGCTATGCTGCAAAAAAATATAAATGATAATGTTATATTTGATACTAAATGAAAAACATCTTCATATGGGGTACATCTACAATTACCCATCATCAATTTTAGATGTATATCCTCCATACTCTATAAATGATACACATCAAGGTGACATTCTAAGTCAAACAATAGAATGAATAACAAACCCATTTGAAAATAAAGCTCTAACAAATGGTTAAGAACTATTTTAATTTCTCATCTAAATGCTGCATGTGAAAATTAAGTGAAAAAGTTTGGCAAAATTATAAAGACATTATTACACCAACAATACTGTAAAGGAATTATATAAATCTATATATACATCTATATATATAGTTGAATGTTTATGTGGTTTTTGAACTAGGAAAATCCAGAAATCTTCAAATATGAAATTAATAATAGTAAACAAGAAAAGCAAATTGTATATGCCATTTGGTAAAGTCACAATTACTGTAATTGTGCAAAATTTATTCACTATTTCCTAATTTTCATGGACATCTTTTGTATGTTTCCATTAACATGGTCCATAATTTATTAGGCACTTTTAAATTTTCTTTATGTGTAACAGTTTCTTACTTTCCTATGCTATGTAGTTAGAAACTACATATTAAAATTTTAAACACTGTTCTACCTGATGCTAAAACTAACTGAAACAGAAAGGTAACTATAGTTACAGCTTTATGTTCTTATTCATAATGTATTCAAAACACTTTTGCTTACTAAAAATGTTTCTAATTAATATTTTTAATAAACTGAAAAAGTGTTATATATAACATCAAACACACAGTTAAGAATTTTTAAATGGTGAGGACATATTTTTGTCACACTCTGCATCTGATAATTTTAGATAGAAAGAATGAAAGTTTTCTTTGGTGACTCACTCAAGCTTTCTTATACATACTTCTTGTTTAATATCAAATGCATTTTTTAGAATAGTATCATTGATTTAAAAGGTCACTAACAGACTGGAATTGTGCAGAATCAGCTCTATACCCTCTTTTTGTTAGAGCAATATACGGTGGCCCAATCATTATTTTTGATATATCTAGGCCACTTCAAAATTAATGGCAGCTTCTATCAGAGCCTTATTCTAGTGTGCACTTCAACAAACATGAATTTTTCTTGCCATGAGCGACCTTTCAAAGCACACATAGGAGTACATTATCTGATGTTTTATTTTTTATTTTGTCTTAGAAAGTAGACAAAATAATGTGAGTACTTTTTTCAGTTATTATGACTTCACTTTTTAAAAATATTTTCAGAAAAAATGCAAGAATATTATTATGTGAAATAGTTTGTTACACAGAACAGGGTTTGCAGAAAAATACAGTACAACTTCATTAAATTATCTTTCTAAGATGAGTATATTTGGAAAGAGAAATAAAATAAAACTAATATACTATGACCAACTTATTGGAAAATTCAGGATTTGTATGTGTACCATGTAGCAAATTAGCCCTGGAAGTATGGATTTCATAAACACAGAGCCAGATCCCTTCGCTAAGTAACAGGAAAGAAGCACTGGGTCTTGGATTGAATATATCAATTTGACTTTTTTTTATTTTTAAATGATACAATACAGGTCATTTTTAAACATATTATAAGTTGTACCACACTATGGCTATAGTAATCTTGACTGGCAAATACTGAATACATACTAAATTAGGAACATCTAAATATAGATAGATGTATAAGGAACAGACTGCCAATATCTGTCATTATTCTTTATTCAAGAGGCTTAAGTTCTACACCTCAGTGAGGTCTCCCCAGACCACCTGGTGTCTTGTAGCAAACTGCCTCCTGCCAAAAATTCACCAGCAACCTATTTCTGAATCATGGAAATGCTCTTACACCGGTTTGACTTTTTAAATGTAACTCTAGATTTCCTAACAGTATATAATTTACTCTTTATTATATTTACTGCCTGTGTACATCTCTGCACAATATGAACTGCATATATATGTGGAACTTTCTTCTACCTATTTTACTAATGAATACCAAACACTGGTACACATTTAAAAATAGCTCTATAAATATATGTTGAAAGGTTCAAAACCTCTGGCATTGAGGGACAAAGTAAGCTATTTACTTCTAAAGTAATTCGTTTCAATCAAAGATCAGGGACTCCATATATTCTGCTGTAATACAAAAACAAGTCAGGTGTATTTGTATTGAACTCCAGGTATGGCTGATTTAAAAGATAAAAGATATTTCCATATTTTAATAAAATATATTGAAATGCCCTCAGTAATTACTAGTATTCATAAAATAGAATCTTTGAACATGTTGTACTGAACTTCATACTGGAAAAATAGAAACTATTTAGAAATTGCAAAGATTGCAGCCCTATTGAAAAAGATCACAAAGTGTTGTCACAGAATATTAGGGAAATAATACAGAAATACAGTACTAAAGAATAAATACTACTACAGCTATTGCTATTTCTCAAGCCATTCCTAAGCATAACATGTCAGTATTTTCATTTACTTTATGATTTGATGGTGCTATAACCACAATTTTATCAAACTGAGGAAACATGCCTTCAAAGCTCACCTCGAGGGCACCATAAGTTTTCAGTAGTTCCCAGCTTAAAGCATTGGTTACACAATTCAAGAGAAAACCAGTTACTGACATAAATTGTATCACATTTTGGCACCCAAACAGTACACAGTATATTTGAAAACTTGATGTTTAGTCAATTGATTCTGAGACAAATAAGGCCCTCTTGTACTCCTGATGAAAAAGAGCAGTTTCAGGTAAGTGAAGACTATTGGGCACGGGCTTCTGAGATGGCAAGTTGTTTGGTTTGAGTCACAACTTAGATTTCTAAGGCAAAAAGAAGGTAAAGGTATAGCACAAAGTTGCAGAAATGTGAACTTCCTTTAAATTTTGAGAAAGAAGTTGTTTTGTGTGCTAGGAAGACAGGGCATGTAAAAAAATATAAAACCACTGTGGCTGAAAATACTTTAGAAAACAAAGTCTTAACACTCATGCACTAACATTGAGATTTGGTTTTTAAATCAACAGTGGGAAACCCTGAAGGGATTGTTAGAAGGCATCTAACAATTTTTTTAAAAAATCACACTTGTATCAATTCCAGGATTTAATTCCACTTTCTGATAATAAACAGAAAAGTACATGAGACTGGTTGATTCTTCATAAATTCCATGAATTTCATGCACTTAACTATAATCAAAAAAACTACTCTTTTCTTTCTGCAGCTGACAATTAAAGTTTTAAATTTTAGCAAATACTATACAGATTAATTAAAACTGGTATGACTATGCTTTAAATATTCAAATGTAAGTAGGCATCCTGAATTTTTATCTGGCAACCCTAACGACAACCCTTGTTGGATAGGATGTTCCTGCAGCAGCAACCTCAAGTAAGAGAATGAACCAGGTAAAAATGGTTACAGGAATATCTCAAAAAAGCAACAGATGCCACATATGGAAGCACAAAGGAAAACTGCTCATTTGGAAAACTGCAAAGCAAAACACTATGAATAGGTCACAGAATTCCAATAGTGTAATGACAAAGTAATAAATTCAAAGGGGTTTTCAGGAGTCAGATCATGACAGAATTGATTCAAAAAGATCTCAGTGCCTTACTGACAGATGACCAGTGAATCGATGCTTTTCTAGAATAGATTAGATCATTTAATGCGTAAGGAATTTAAGAGTTGTAATTTTTATATATTGTTATGTTGTTATTTATAATGGTTGCAGTTTCTTCCAGTCTGTTTACCTCTTCTTACTTTTTCTTTCTCAGTTTTCTTACTAACGAGCTTTACTTTTTTTCTTCCCATAAATAAATAACAATACCCCAATTCCACGTGTTCTTTTTTCTCCACTGCTGAAAGAACCATCATTACTAGAGTATCTGACCAAGTTTATCTACACTTTTATTTCTTTTGTGTTCAAGAGGAATCTCTGATTTCATTCATTTTTCATTATTGTTTTTTCTCTCTTTGCCATGGAACAAATACTACCCTTTTAAGTGCACTTGATCTTTCTCCACCAGATTTCATTTGCATATCCCTTTCATGCATTTCTTCCTTCCATCTGGCTGTCTATTCCACATATGAGTACATTCAAGACTCTTCCATTTTAAACATAAAATTCCCATATTACCCACTTTACCTTCCTACTGGATTCCCTTTTATAAATATATCCTTGCATAAATCCACTATCTCCTTAAGAAGTTTAGCTTCTGATTCCTTCATTTCATTGAGCCATCTTTCAACAAAGTAATAAGTGAATAATATTAAAGTCTATAGATGGAATTAAAATTAATATATGCCTCACCCAAAATTCTGTACTATTACTTGATATACACATTTTGGAAGTAATGGTTATATTCTATAATTTCCAGAAATGTATATGCAAGCTAATTGATATTTAGGAAGTTTTATCATGTCAAAATTTACCAAATGTCAGCATCAAATTCCTTAATCTCTCATCATGGCTCCACAAAGTGGAGTGCTATCTTGGTTACTTTCCTCTTGTTGCTTATACAAAATACCCAACACTCAAAATTAAGAAAGGAAATGTTTATCTAGCTGATAGTTTGTGGAGGTTTTAGTCCATAATCAGTTGGTTCCAAGGCAGGATGGCATGGCACAGGGGCAACACTTGCAGGTAGCAGAAGACAGAAAAAGCAACAAGATCGAAAGTGGGGCTGGCTTGCTTACAATATAAGGGAGAAAAAGAGGCCTGCTCTGTCTCCTCTTGTTCTTGTTGCTCTTTCTGTCTTCTTCCATCTTGAAGTGTTGCCACTGTGCCATGCTGTCCTGCTTTGGAGCCAGCTGATTATAGAATGAAACCATCATAAACTGTCAGCTAAATAAAGCTTTGCGTCTTTAAATTTGGGTGTTGAGTATTTTATCCTGGCAATGAGAGGAAAGTAACCAACACAGAATTTGGTACCACAGAAGTGGGGTCATTTCTGTGACTATACCTGACCACGTGGTTCAAGAGCCTTTGGAAAGGTTTGGAGATGTCCTCTGAAAAAATAGAGCTGGAATGCCATAGGCTGTATGGGAGATTCTTGTCAGAGCTCAGAAGACTAATAGAAATTCTGCCAGTAAAGGCCAGGCTCCGGAGGTTTCGGATGGGAAGAAGGACTGCATTGGTTATTGGACTCCAGACAATGTGTGTTATGGCTTGGCAGAAAGTTTCTCTGCATTTTGCTTACACCCAGAGATTGCCTGAGATTGAGATTAAGGGTGATGGACTAATTAGTCTGGCAGTAGAAATTTCAAGGCAATTTAATGTTGAGGTGGTGATGTGGCTATTGTTAGGGCTTTTAGCCAGATCTATATGGAGAATCAAAAGCAAAAAGCCAAGTAGGATGATTTAAAATGTGAGTCTGGCCAAATAGGAAGCTCTAGTAAAGATGTGCAACTACAAAAAGAGAGCCGAGGAGATCCCAATTACTGAAAAGGAAAGGAGAATATAAAAATGACCCAAGGGCATCAAAAGAAGCAACAAGACCCCAGCCTTTGCAATCTCAAAATGGCAAAAGTGAAAGATTTTGCTTTGAGGAGAAAGTCACAAAGCATCATGTTCCAGAATGGTGGCATCATAGAAAATTTATTCCTCAAAGTTGGATTTAGAGTACTGGCAAGCCAGGCTCTCTACTCCTGCAGCCAACAGAGAGGAAAGCCTGACTATTGCTCCAGCTGTCAGCAGACCTTGGCATCATCCATGAGGTGCTTGTTTCAAGCACATGCAGAATGCAAGAGTTGTGGGGTTAAGAAATCTCCGGCCCTGACTTCAAAAGGCCTGGGAGGCCAGATAGGGTTCCCCTGAGAGGGCTATGTGTAAAGCCATATGAAGTCAAAGGTACACTGGAGAGACCAGAAATTTGGAAAACCCAGGAATACGGATCATCTAAGGAAAGCAAACAGCAAAGGAACAAAGGGAGCCTAATAGAGAAGCCACAGGAGCTACAATCACCAGAATTGCCATAGGAGTGGAGTCACTCAAGTCCTTTTGCATTCACAATTTGCCACAGATTGCTTTAAACGCTGGACATGGAACTACAGGACTTACTGTTTGCCCTGCTGGATGTTGAACTTGCTTTGGTTCCAATCCTTCGTACCCCTGTTTGTTTGTTACAGAACAAAAATGTTTATCTTGTGCCACTGCACATTGCAAGTGTTTAAGTTTTCATTTGCACAGGGACTTGAAGCTAATAATTTGCCTTACATCCTGGAGAAGAATTGCCACTTGGAAGTTTCAGCAATGCTGAAACTGTTACAAAAGTGGAAGGGTGCTAGGCCCAGTTTTATTATCAAGGATAGGGTAAGTATAAGGGATGTAACTTGATTTTGGTAATGGAAGATGGTTCATTGTCCTGAATATATTATGGTTAGGATAACTGAAAATAATAGGATTATTGAGGCTGATGCTTGGGTTAAGAAGTATTTGGTCGCGGCTTCTGCAGATCGGGGGCTGGGTTTGTATAGCAACTCTTGCAGATGAACTAAATGCCTTTTAAACAGTGATGTGCATGAGTGTTTGGGGGACCAGGGTGGCATGTTATAGTTCTAATGTAACATAATGTTAATAGACTTAATACTGGTTCTTAAGGATTTTGAAAATGTTCAAGTTGTAACATGATAAGAATAAACATGTCTCTGTATCTGCAGATTGGTTTAAAATGTGTCTGGTTTCAAGTTGAGAAGCAAGGAGTGCTTGTTGTAATGGTTGACACATTGTGTCAATGTGAGAAGTTTAGAAGTTTAAGCAGCTCAGCAGGGGGCCAGGGTCCTCAATTTGTAAATATCCTGTGCAAGAGGAGGGCACAGAGATGGTGTGAGTGCTACACCCACCATTGGGAGACTGGCTTGCTTACAATATAAGGGAGGAAAAAAGGTTTGTTCTCCCTCATTTTGTTTTTGTAGCTTTTGCTGTCTTCTGCTGCCTTGAACGGTTGCTCCTGTGCCATGCCACCCTGACTTGGAGCCAGAAAATTATAGATGGAAACCTCTAAAAATTGTCAGCTAAATAAGCGTTTCTCACTTTAATTTAGGGTGTTGGGTATTTTGTTCTAGCAGTGAGAGAAAAGTAACCAATGTAGGTACATACTCCAAATAACACATGGTACTCGGAGAACAAATCATAATTATGCAGTTAAAACACTCAAAAACAAAAATTGAAATGTTTCTGTGACATTTAACCTCTATGAGACTAGGTCTTCACAGTATCAAAATTTTGCCATTTCTGGGTTATTGCTGGAAGGTGTAGGCTGGAGGATTGTCTATAGTTTAATCTGCAATCACACATACACACACACACACAACCACTTAATCACAGATGTGGTAGTCACTCACTATGCCACATAAATTGCTTGATCTCCTAGAACTAATTTGCTATCCTGGGTGACACTTTTGATTGTTCACTCATTTACTTGTTCTGCCTGTTTTATGGGTGTGCTTTTTAATTAAACATATGGCATGTGCTGGAGAATTTTAAATTGAATGATGTGGTTCCAACCCTACTGTCTTTCATTTTAGCTGGAAAAAGCAATGGATTATTGTCAAGCTCAAAAGAGAAAAATAATATGTGCCAATGTTATGCAACAAAACTTTTTACTTAGGGTAATGCTGCACAAGTGGTGAAATCTAGGCTTAGTTCTCCATTTTTTTTCATAAACTCAAGATCTGATATAGTTCTAGATAATTAAAAAGCATACCTATATGTAATATCATGTTGACACTGAAAATTCTGTCACAACATAGAAATATATTACCAAAAATAAGAAACAAAAACAAATATTTCTATTGGCTTAGATTGAAATAAAATTTTCAGATAAGCACTCAATTTCAGAGCACCTTTACTACATTACACAAGAAGCAGATTACAGGAACAGTCATACCAGGAACATTGTATCAGCTTCCCTCCCACATCAAATCTAGCTACAGCAGGCAACATTCAACACTCATTTGACCACAGGTTATCTCTTAAAAAGGTCCCTTCCATGCTGGGGTTAATAACCACTAGAGACAGAGAGCCCTTTTATCCTTCCAAATACTACACCACACACACACACACACACAGACACACACACATACACAGACACACACACACACCTCTCTTCAGTAGGTTTAACAAATAAACTACACCAAGATTTGAGATACACATAAAACTTCCATAAAAAGGAAAACTATAATTTAACGAAATGTCCTCTTTTTTCACACATACCAATCCTTTCCTAAAATTGTGTAATAGTGTGTTTACTAGTAGTTCTACATTTTTGAAACAACAATGTTACATTACATTTAAATACAGTTTTCTAGATTACATATACTTCCCATCGCCCTTTGATTTTATTTCATATTCTCAGAATTATCTTTTGAGATCTGAGAAGAAACAAGGAAGGGAAGTCAGTGAATTAGTCAATCTAGGACATTATATCATTTAATAAAACTTCTAATAGAGGATAACATAAAATTTCACATTTTGAATGTTAATATATGTAGAATTACTCGTATGTTTGCAGAACAAAATAATTGTATACTATTTTTCATTAAGATATTCATAAAAGATTTTTTACTTTACTCTTTATCCTAATAATTACTTTAAAATAAAATCACACAAATATGCTACCAGAGGATTCATTACTAATAACATGACTCTATGATAGTATATAGACAGGTCATAACCATTGAAGGAGTAATTTTAATATTTCTTAATATTTTAAATGTGCCTATTTTGCTGTGTACCTATTATATTGCCTAACATATGTGTTGGAACACATATATTTCCATTTTGTGACCATAAATCCATAAATACAATCTCAATCTTATTGCTGATATTTAAACTTTCTAGGCAAAAATCATAAAGACTACCTTTCATTCCTTCTTTCCCTCCCCAATGCCTTATCCAAATATCTGGAAGCTCTAACTTTAGAACACACCAATATCCCAACCCTACATCACTACTCCCATTAAATTCTAACCCAGACCTTCTCATTTTACACAGTAAGATACACACAGTGTGTAGTGAATGTAGTCATAAAAGGAATAAAATCTTGTCATTTACAAAGTCATACATGCAATTAGAGATTATGATGTTATGTAAACTAAGCTAGTTTTAGAAACACAAGTAGTACATGACCTCACTCAGGTGAAACATTAAAAATTGATTGTCGATAAGTTGAAACTAGAAGGGCAGTTACCCAAAACTTAGGATAATAGAGTTACAGAGACAGAGGGAGAGTCAGACTGAAAGTTATGATTAGGAGTGAAAAGTTCTGCTTTGCTATCGTACAGTAGGGTGAATACTGGAAACAAAAATCTACTACATATTTCCAAAAGCTATAAGAAGGGATTCAAAATGTTTTCATCACAAATAAATAATAAATATTTGAGGAAGGAGACATGTTTACCCTGATCTAGATATCACATGAAAGCCAGAGATATAGCTCAGTGGCACAGTGCCTGTCTGGTAAGCGAGAGGTCTTAAATTAGATTACAAGTGAAAAAAAAAAGACATTACATGAAGAATACTTATGTCAAAATATTATATGATACCTCATAAATATGTATAACATTCATGATTTATACCTCAATTTAAATAAATTTTTAAATTATAATAAATTACTATTAAAAACCCCATACACTTAGTATAATTCATTAAATATCCAAAAAATTGCTAAGTACATTACAACTTATTTATTACACTTTAATATTGTAACTAATCTCTTTTCTTTTCTCCAACTAAATATACTATCTATTCTTGTTCATCAAGGCACATGATAGGTCTATGTCACAGATTTCCCAAATAACACAGTAATTACATTTCAAATTATATAACAAAAAGAGTAGTTATTATGTGTTCCTAAATAAAATTAGTATTGTAATTGGGGAATTTGGCTTTTTGAAAAAAATGAATGAATGTTGAGAAATTCTAAAATTATTTTTGCCTGATTAATGTTTTAGTTGTTCTAAACTTTAAGTGAAGTGGATATAAAAATGTTACAGAAAATACTTCATAAAAAATTGAGAAAAATGATATTTAAATGACAACAATATTAATAAATTATAAGTTAATTGATATATTAAAACATTTTATGTCATACACTAGAAAATGAAATGTAATTTATTTATGAATAAATTATAATTTATGCATAATAAAGCTCAATATATATGGGAATATCTATTAGCAAAGCTTAATAAGGCAAAACTTTTTTTGCTGTTACATACATTACATAAATTCATGTCTACCTTTCAAAAAATTGTAGTTGCTTACTGGATAAAAATGATATAATTTTATCATTTTCAAAAATACTAATTGCCTCTTGTTATATTTCATATGAATAGCACCAGAAATACAACTTCACTCAAAATAGTCTCATTTTGTGGCCCCTAATAAATTGGATAGAATTGTGTGATAAAAGTAAACATGGCACAAAAGATTGAAGATTTATTACATTCTTACCCTTATTTTCAAGAAAGTTTATTATTTCAATTTTATATTTACTTGATCAAATTATGATAAAAATAAGAGCAATGAAATAACACTAAAAATATCTTAAAACATACTTGAATGATGAAGTCCTATGACATCAGCTACTTTCAGGACATTTCAGACAGGAAGAATGTTCTATGTTGATTTTATAAAATAATTTAGAGATGTTCTTAAACATTTAATAATTTAGTCCCTTAAACATCCTTAGGTTCTAAAATTCATGCTATTAACAGTCAATCTAAAAATATGCTTTAAAATTTCAGTAACTCAAATTGTTAAGTTTGGTCAAATACTTTGAATTGTTACCTGCGATTCTCATTATAAAACTTATTGCACAGTTATTTTTGTAAGGCAACTGACTATGCTTTAATTTAATTGAGTGCTACCAAACAAGCAAGCTTTATATATACTGCTGTATGATTTTAGTAATTACATGAATACTACATAATGAAATACTACAGAATCAATATAAGGTGAGAGTTGCAAAAACTCACAGATAATTTCATTTATCATAGAGCACATGGTGTGGAATCTTGAAATAATATTTTCGTTAAGAACTGTATGTGTGTTTCCATTAGTATATCCATAGTAATTACTGCTTGCAGATCTGAAGTAAATTATCTCAAAGTATGTTTTAATTTTATGCTTAGAGCATACTGTCAGTTAACAACTATTTAAAATTTTTTAATTCTTGTTGACTAAAAATCTAATATGCTTGATGATAGAAATGGTTAAAAGTTCAAATAGGTCAAAAGCTTATGAATTTTAAAAGAGAGATGCAAATCCACTGCTAAGGTATAATTACTGTTGCAATTTCTTACACTGTTAGATTTTTATGAAAATAGATACACTAGTATATACATAAACACACAAAAAGACAAAATATATATCCTTTTTAGTAAAATCAAGAATAGTTATGAATGTTTTTACCCTATTTTGTTTTTACCTCATTTTCTATCTATATTGACACCTAGACAATTGTTTCCATTGATCTTTAATATTAAATATTATTTTAATGTATGGATGTCCAAAAATTAATTAAACTAGTATTCTTTGGATATGTATTATAAATATAATGAAAGATAAGGTAAAAATCTAATCACATACATATTTTCATCTTGGAAAATCTATTCATTGTTAATATTCAAATACAAAATCTTAAAATATTTTTATTGTACAAAGATGACTAGCATAGACTATGAATGATTATGCATGGCCTGTGAAATCAATTCATTTGTAATCTTACACAGAAAATTGTATCTTATTTATGATTATCACCAGTGATTAAGACTGAGGCAATGTTTAAATATAATTTTGAACTAGAATTATATAGCTAATCATTTAATTCTATTTTTCTAATATATTTCTAATATATTATATTTATATAATGTATTTCTAATATATTTCTAATATATTTTCTAATATATTTATTTTCCTAAGAAGTTATAAAAATATTTGAAATGTCTTCTGAAGTTTAAATTTCATATTTAGTTTTAGCACAGAATTGTGCTATGCCTCACATTACATAGACATTTATTATATGCTGCTTTACACAATTGGTAATGAATTCAGTTGTGTTAAAGTTACTCCACATAAAAGAAAATTACCCTCTAAATCAGACAGTGAATTTCTGCATAAAAATGTTTTACTACCTTCTTCTCTTTCCTGCATTGTTTTTCATAGTAGGAAGCACATAGCTTAGCCTTTACATACCAGAAGCTTCAAGGTACAAAATAATGTTTAATGTTATACAAACTCAAAAACAGACAAGTAGGATTGTATCCAACTAAACAGTTTCTGCTTAGTAAAGGAAACAATCAGCATACTGCAGAGACAATCTATAGTGTGAAAAAATTTTTGAAAAAAATTTTGCAGTACATTCCCCAAAGTTAGATGAAAGGATATTGAATGCTTTCACAATAAAATAAAAAAATTTTGAGGCTATACATGTGCTTAATTTGATTTACAAGTGAAAGGTATACACACAAGGGACGATTAAAGTATATGCAATATGTTTAAGAAAAATTAATACAATAAAAAAACACATTGCCAAGCATAAAGTTTTACATATATTCAAAGTGAGGGGGAGTATTTTCAGGAGAATGGCAATGTATACCTTACTGTAATACATTTTTGAATGTGATCACCTTAGGTTATCATTTATGACAATTTCTGTAAAAAAAATTATGAGCTGGGCATGGTGGCACATGCCTGTAATTGCAGCACTCAGGAGATTGAAGCAGGAGGACTGCTGAGAGTTCAAGACCAGCCTAGGCTACATAGTGAGTTCAAGGCCAATCTGAACCACATAGCAAGACCCTGTTTCAAAACAAAACAAGAAATAATTATAGTGTGTCCTCATCCAGTTTACTCACTACATCTGATATCCTAAGGTTTAGTTACAAATTACACTTATCTCCCAAAATGTAATTCAAATTTAGATGAGATTAAAATGTTCCTTAATATTCAGAAACATTTTATCATTTATTCTATTGTCATGTTTCAAGTGTATACTCTTCCATCTCTCTTTTTCCCCTTTTTGGATTAGAAATCAAACCCATAGATATTCTCCAGCATCCCTAGTCTTTTTGATTTTTATTGTGAAATAGTCTTGCTAAGTCCTGCAGGTTGGCCTCAAACTTGTGAACTTGTAATATTCCTGTTGCAGACTCCTGAATAGCTATTGCTACAGGTGTGGACTATTGTACCCAACTCAAATGCACATGCTCTTAAGACAATTTACATGTTTTCCTTCAGAGATATCTGTTATGAAGTAATTCATACCACCATTTAAGAAACAAAATCGATCTTAAATTTTATCTGCAGTTTAAAACTTAAAATAAAAATGAAATACATTATTCTGTATTTATTCCTCTGATTTCTAAATTATTTTTCCATTTTTAATAAAGCAAAGAAAAAATGAAAGACAAATGCAAGTTTTTTAATCAGAAAACTAATCACTCAAATTTCTCAAATTTATTTTTAAAAAAATGTTTTATCTGGGGAAATAGTTCAGCAGCACAGCATCTGCCTGGCAAACGTGAGGTCCTGAGTTCAATTCAGGTACTGGAAAAAATAAATAAATAAACTAAAATTTAAAAATGTCTTATACTGTTGTTTTATTTCCCTCTTTATTCACCAGTTAGAAAGCTTTTACAGTCTCTTTTTCAAGAAGTATTATTTGGCATAAAGATCAGCTCTTTGACAGAGATCTGTGTTTTATTGTTTCAAACATTGTTTCGTTTTTCTTTTCCATTCATCTAATACTAATTTTGATTATTATATCACGAAACATCAATAATAGAAACTCTTACTAACTCTAAAGAAATACCTTCAAATATTTTCAACAAAGCATTATGCATTTAGCAATTTCAAAACTTAAAACTAATGGTTACATTTCCCTTGTCACCAAAAGCAATAAAGACATATACCCTTAATAATAAAAATTCCGAGGATCATTAGTTGTGATACTAGGAAGATAAAAGTAAAAATTAATTTGTAGAGAGACTATCTCATAGACAGTGAATTATAAAGGTTATATCCTAAGATTTTAAAAAACAGCATTGATATTTGCATATTTTGCATCATTTAAAAAAAAACTAGTGAATCTAGATTTCCAACTAACATGGCCTACACTCAAGTGAACAATTGCTCAGCATATATGGTGTTCTATAGTTTCTGCCCTTTTCCTTTCTGTTCCATATTGCCTAGCTATTGGAGAGGATCTTTGCCAAGTTCCAATTCATCACTGCTACACACAGCTTCCCTGTGATACTGCCACTGGCACCGATTCTCTCCATCTGGCTTTAGTCTGAACATGGTTTCCTCCACAACTGTTGCCAGTCTGTTGCCATAGCAGCAGCTAAAAGGGATAGGACTGGATGGGAAAAGAATGAAAGCATGCTCCATTTCTGTGCATCTTGTTGAAATTTTGAAATGGTGCCAAAGTCTCACTGAAAATGTGATGGAAAATATCTTCACAACAGACAGCAACATAAAGAAATGCCTTTTCAGAGGACAATAAAAGAGTATTAATGAGAAACACTGAATTCAGTACATTGAAAATTAAGACACATATTCATGTCATAAGAAAGCAACCTATGGTTTACAAGATTTTCAAGGTACGAAAGTAAGAGATGAAGGTTTTTATGGTTTTTTAGTCATGGAATATAAGACAGACCAAAGGATTTAATTAATGTTTGTAAATTCATCTTTACTAAAAATGATGCAGTGATTCATCAATAGCTATGTCACAACTTGAAAATAACATAAAGATGGGCATTTGTATTACATTACATAATACAAACATAAAGCATATTATAATGCAACATTAAAGTTGTCATTATCAATATTTAATCAATGGTTTCAAAATGACATATATCATCAAAAACATGTTTCAGTGCTATAGAATCTGCAGATCATCAGGAACAAACATAAACATTTTGTGCAGGCAGGTCACTTGTCACACACCAAAGCACTGAAAACCAAAGACAATAGAAGTCAGTGAAATCTAATTTCAGCCTTAAAAAGCCTAGTGGATTTATGCATGTAGAATTTTTTTCTAATTCTTATGGTCTGCAAAGATTTCTGAGTTGGAACTGTGTCTAAAAGGTCATCTTGTCTTTCTCTGCCCTCCAACTCTGACCACAGAATAAGGCCAGATAAAGGCCACTATGTCCTACTTTTGAAAATTATAGGACACCACACATTCTGCCACCTGTCTTTGTCTATTCTCCATGTTCATAATTCTCACTTTTTATAAATTCAAGTAAGTAGCTCACTAAATTTTCCTGAAATAGTCTACATTGCCTCTATTTCTATCATCACGGTCCACTGTCTTTTCTGGGATAAAATAAAAGAAGGAAAAAATAAAGGAAATGGACTAAGAACAATCATAAAACGGAAAAGTTTCAAAACAAACTCAGTTAAAATGCTAATGTTTGCAAGCATCCTTTGCTATCTGGAATGTCTGTGATATAATATCAAAACTAGTAACTTACCAATATGAAAAGTTGGTTTCATTGGATGATGGGCAAATTTGGGGCCTGCAGAGAATGACTGTAGACTGTAATGTAGTATTAATTTAAGAAACAAACTGATTACAAACTTCAAAGCCTATGCACACGACCAAAGGCTTGGCTTCCATGTTGCAGCCATTCTGAATTAAATTCAGTACACTACCTATATCCCCAGAAAATGATTTGTAGGATGTAACACATATATTATAAAACTAATTTTCTTAACAAAAAAAATGAAAAGTAATATTTTTATAGTTTATTTTTCTCTTTAATTCTCTTGGTAGTTCTTAGGATGGAATAGTGACATGAACAGCATTCATAACTGGAACTGCATCTCACTAAAGTGATAATGGAATTTAGTAACTTGGTTTGTGACATGTTCTTTGTAATTGTATAGGAAATTATTTTCCTTTTTTTATAAATTCTAAACTTTGCCAAGGATTACTTGCCAAAGTGCCTTTGCAAAACTCATTAATTAAATTAATTAAAAACTCAGGCTCATAAGGCCTGAGTGATATTTATTGCCTTAAAGATTATTGACGCTCGTTCTCACTTATTTTATTCAGTTGATATTGGATAACAGATATCTTAGAATATATTACATATTTAAAAATGACATCTTCCACATTGTGTCTGTTATAGATTCACTAACTTATTAGTTGCCTAAAATAAAGCAAATGTCAGTCTATCAAACTTGTCAGAATAATACTCAAGCTTATAAATTCACAGACTTTAGACAAAGTTCTTATTTATCTGTCTTTGAAGAGAATTTTGTGTAAAACTCAGTGGAAAAACCTTGTAAAGGTGCTTGGGGTCCTTACAGACATATTCTGAGGCTTTTGATTTCATGAACAAAGAAGCCATTAGCATAACTTGTATGGCCTCAAGATAAAATCACAGATACAGATGGTTATTAAAAAGCTAATGGACAGGAATGGACAGGAATATCCTCTAACTAATATTATTTCTTCTAGAGTAAAAAGTGTATATATTCTGACTATCCTTTTAACCTTACATTCTGTTCATGCTATTTTTAGAAGCCTTGGTTCCAAGCTTTTCTTCTAATCCTGGTCCCATTCCCACTACCTTCACTTATGCATATACATGCATAAATTTATATCGAAAAAAAAACTGAGTTTTTCAACATAGAGACTCAAAAGTTTTCTTTTCTTCTGTGGAACAGACTTTATTCCCAATGGCTTAGAAGCAGAACAATGATTATTTTGGGGCTCAGTACACTGCCCAGGTAAATAAATATATTATAAAGGTTTCTAAAAAACAAATGAGTTCCTAAACTAACAAAAAATGAGAAAATGCTTTTTGGCTCAAAGATGGAGACAGGAAACACACACACACACACACACACACACACACACAGTTTTCACAGAGAGTACTAAAATGATCCAATGGTTGCGTACAGAGTCATCAAAATCAAATTATGCTATAGTAAATAACAGCCATGTTAACTATAAGAATCATAACCAATTTCCCTACAAGGAATTTAATGCTGAAAACTGGAGAAACATGAGCCAAAGCCTGGCTACCGGGAAATAAGAATCTAAGTTTTCTTCTCCTAAATCATCCAGATAATAAGGTCACAGACAATTACACTAGCAACTTCAAGAAGATGATCAAGTGAGACTGAATGAATTTGATGGTCCTAAAAAATTGTGCTTATTTTTAACTTTGACGAGTATAGGTTATGTTGTAAATAGAACACACATGCACAGTCCTCACAAGAACCCTACTAATATGTTAGTAGTTACATCTAAAAACTGAACCCTGGAAATTATACTTTTTATATTTTATAATTTCTAATATCAGATTTGTAATCTTTTGAAACAAAATGTCTAGTTTTGTCTAAAATACACTGAGTATTATGTGAATTTTCCAATGATAGACTTTCTCCTTTAGGTCAACACAAATAAATTGTGTGAAGTTTGAAACTTTATTATACAAATATTTAAAAATTACCTATCCAATATTGTCTTTCATTTCAAAGTATCAGAAATGGGGCTTAAAATATGATTATTCAAACATGTTTTAGAAAATCCATACAGTTTCAAAAGTAAAACAATATTTACTGCCTTTTACTTGATATATATATTCATTTTAAAATCTATTTTAACATATTATCTCTTATTTTATTTGTTAAAAATGAAAATTCTTAACGAAGTGGTTATAAATATGTATAAGCAGTTTATAATTAATAATTGGCTTCTTTCTCAAACACATACACACACACACACATTCACCAGTAACAGTTAACAATGGTTTTCTGTATTCTTAGTACCTATAGACTTAAATTTATTATCACAACAAACTAATTCTAATAAATTACATTCAATAGTTTTACCCCAGAACTATTACTCAGCATGTTCCAGCACTACAGAACAACTAGCTTTCATTAGTAGGATAAATATTTTTGTTAATATCATGCTAACATGTATTTTTTTCATTTAGAGTTATAGTTTTTTGAACAAGTTTAGAAAGAAGCAAAACAATTTTATCAGTGTGGTATCCAAATCTCAGAGAGCTAAAGTAACCTTCCAAAAATACCTGCTACTTAATAAATGTTAAAGAATTCCTAAAAATAAGCAAAAATCTCCAGAAACAGAAAATAGACACTAAGAAAAGACTTTTTCCCAAATTTTGCCCTAGGACCCACACTAGCTACAAAACCTATGAATTATGCAAGATAATTCTTCCAAATTATCTTTGTTTGAGTCTCAATCATAAGAGTAGAAACTACTTCATTAAAATTGAAAACACAGACTCTAAAGGAAAACTTAATCAATTAGTATGATTATTAAAGATTACAGAATGATTGGGGAAGTAAAGACAATTAAAATTTAGTACATTAGCTCATAAAATTCAGAAGTTAGACACAAAGGTAACAAGAAATGTCCTACTATTATAGTGAAGTCAATCACTTTAAAGATTGGTATATAATTCTAAGGTTTAAAATAAAAAGCAAATAATTATCTTCCTCATTTCCAATGGACAAATGCTTCTTAAAATTCCCAGGATCATTTTTCTCAGCATAAAGATGAAAATATTTATCATGAAGCATTAAGATTGTGTTTAATACTCAATAAATTCAAGAATTGCTTTACTAAATACTCCTTTAATATACACTATCTGAAAAAAGTAGTATGCATTCTCATTTCAATAAAGCATAAATGTTATAGTTTACTTCACTCTTTCAATAATATGAGTTAATTAGTCACTAATTAGGTAGATAATAAATAATGAGGACAGTCCAGAGCTCAAATAAAGCTAATTTCCATGGCTTCATTCAACAACTGAGAGATGATGGAGACTGACATGAGGGTCTCATGAGGTTTACACTAATAGTAAGTTTGTCTGATATATTTTCTGTTCTGTGATATATGTCAAATGAAAGGAAATACTATGTAGCTTGAAGACAGTGCTAATAATTAATAATGACCAGAAAAAATCCAGAAAAAAAGGAGTGTATCAAAACCAAGCATTTTGATCAGATCCAAATGGTACCTTGGGCAGAATACCAAATTAAAATAGACAAAAACAAACTGTAGGAGTAATAAAACTCAAAATGCATAATTGCTACTGTAAAAAAGAGAGGAAAAGAAAGCGCTCTGAAGGATATAACTGCATGTATGTTTAAGTGTGTAAGATATATGACCATTGTACTGTTTTTGTTAGATCGTTGAGCAGAATTGTTAATAGTCTCACTGTTTGAATGTCTACTTTGTGTGCTTTAATTTTGTAACTTGAACAACTATTTCCAATGATGAGAGTATGTAATGTATCGAGTGGCAATTTCTTAGTGTTTTTGTTTTATTTGTTGTTGTTGTTTTGTTTTTGTTCTTTTATTTTTTTCCCTTTGGAATTCTGTATTGTTGCTACCAGTTCTGTTTTGTCTGGTTGTTTTTTTTCTCTTTAAATAAAAAAAAATAAAATAGACAAACACAAAAGTATTTATTTAGCTTGCAATTTTTCAGTGTCATCAAAAGCAATTAAATTAGTTTTATCCTTTTTAAAAATTTGGTTTATCTTTAACATTAAATACAAATTTTTATATTGTCCCACAGCAATGTGAAAAATTATAGAAATGACTGTATTTATAGAATTTTGTGGCTACTCATTTCCTCAAAGAAATCCAGAAAACACAGCTGCTGCTATGTCTATGTAAACAAGAAATTTAAAGAAATCATTTAGGAGAAGGATAACACCCAACAACAAAGAAGACTGACCTGGAAGCCCAATGGTTGAGTTGTTCTGACACCAGTATTAATTGAATCTATAGCCCCAGGTAAACTTTTGTTTCACAGTTCCCCACTCTGGGCTGCAGGTTAATTTAGGCTCCAAACCTATAACACAAACTTACACTTAAAAATCTTTTGTGACTAATACAGCATTAATCACACTGAGGGAAACAAAAGACATCCTTCAAGTTACACTGTACTACAAAAAATAAAATGATGTTTAGTAAATGTAAGTAACATTACATTTTAAAATATGTGAGCATTTTACTGTTATGACTGACTGCATCTTATATTTAACAAACTAAGCCCTGTGAAGCATTTTACAATAATTTAAGGGAAAACAATAATTTCATGTGCATTTAAAAGAGAAAGTAAATATTTTTTCATGGAGAAGAAATGAAGATAGGGTCTTATACCTCTGGTTTTTACCCTATTATCTCTCAAATAGAGTGGCAAACTGTTAATTTTTTTAATACACCACAAATAGTACTTTTTAGAGTGGCAAAAACCATTGACAATCATATAATTGGTGAGGATTATACTTTAGGCATTTCATAATGCTTCATGGTGGGAATACCGATCATAGGGACAAATATGTTTGAGGTAAATCTTAGTCAATCTCTTAGGCTCTTGGATGATAAAATAGCTATGATCCAGTGAATTTTCTTTATGTTTGTTCCAAAGGACCCCTCAAATAACAAAGTTAAACTTTGTTTTCCCAAAAGATAAGTTAATTAAGCACTTCTTAAGTATTAACTAATGAAAATCTTGAATTGTCTCGTTGTAGTAAGTTCTATTATTAATATATCCCTATAACAGGTAACATACCTGATGATATAAAAAGGTTTCTCTGGCTTTCCTAATGGCACCAGGCTAATTACAGGTTGAAACAGGTATTACCCAAACAGTTCAGATCCAAGGGAAAAAGGATCAAGGAAGAAAAAAAGCACCAAAGAGGGGCAAGAACACTAATTGGTGTTGGACAGATACGTATAAAAAAATGTTTGGATTTAAAGGCTAATAAATATAGGGTATATTTTACTGATCCAAAAATTAAAGAAATACTCCTATTTACAAAAATCATTACTTAAAAATAGCAATAATCATCATTCCTAAAATTATGTTATTACTTCTACTTCAAATTCAATTGTTTCCTATAAATAATATGTCACAACAGTGAAAGCTAGTAATCCCTGATAAATTTTCTTCCTATTGAGTCTTTCCTTATAACTGGTACTGTTAATCCCACTTCCGGAATGTCTTCCAATTTTTTTTTTATCCTGCCCCTTCCTTTTATCACTCATACTCTAATTCTCTTCTTCAGGGAGTTCAACTATCTCCCTACTGAAGCACATCTCACCTCTCAATTCCGACTCCTTGTTCATTCACGCTCTGTAATCCCTGCAAGGTTATCTGTGTCCATTAATACTCCTAATATTTTGTTGGTTCCATTTTTGTCCAAGTATTATCCTTTTTCCTACACCATAAAATTCAAATGCCTTAGTGCAGCCCGTAGCCTCCCTGTTATGTTCCTTTCTCATTTCTACTTTCTCATATGGATACTTTGTCAGCGAATCTCACCAATATTTTAAATATGTAATTTTCTTTCCTTTTTTTGTAATTTTTCAGTGCTGGAATCATTCCTCTTACAGTTCACCTAGTATATGGTAGACTCATACAATTATTTTTAGCCAACACACCTAGCTTAAATTTTAACATAACATTTCTGAAATAACTTTCCTGAAATAACTTTCCTGGTTGTGGTCTATTTCTCCCTTGTATAATACTTTGTTCATATGACTTTCAGTACTTATGTCACTTTTATTATGGCAGGGGCCACTTAGGTTATTCATGTTAAGAAAACATAAAAGACTAAAACATTTGTGGTCATAATCTATAGTATAGGACTTTAAGGCTGCAGTAGCTATTTTGCTTTTGTTAGGAAGCGAAATGTGTTTAAGAGAAATTTAGTCGTTTTACCAGCTTTGTATGTTGGTATTTTTCTTAGTGTATTTATATAAAGAATGCCATTTTCAGCCTTTCATACTCACCTACTACAATTTGGTACTATAAAGTACAGCCTTTTGGTTTTTAACTAAGATTCATCTATATCTAGTTTAAAAAATAAATTGAAAGAAATCACATTGATGGAACATGACATTAAGTATATATATTATATGTCACCTATGCTTAGAATTAGATAAAAATCTAACCTTGAATTAAATAATGAGTGATACATATGTTTTATTTTTATAACAACATATGGCACTAAGATTTTCTAAACTGAGTATTAAGAGATTATCCTGCAGTATTTCTTGTCCTTCAGCAAAGGTGTTGAGAATCTGTACTATGTTCATTTGGGCCAGCATACAGCACTTAAAGAGTTGAATTCTTTATAGAAAGGTTATTTTTATCATGCATCATTCAATTTATTTAGACAGTGCTTAACCTGCACTTTTCCTTGTAAGTGGAACTTTGTAAGGAAAAATTTATGTAATTCCTTGAGATACATTCTAAAGCATAAGTTTTCTTTTTTTCTTGTAAACTGGCTTTATTAAGAGTAGCTGTAAGACAAAGCAGCCAGCAAGGACTGGCTCTTGAGAACATGTCACTGACAAAGACAAATGAATCCTAATGAGTCTAGGAGAAATATGACAGCTCAGTTTTGAGCTCTAAGGGGGGAGCTCTTACACTGAGGACACCATTTTAAATTGTGTCAGGTTGAATGACTTTGGAGAAATCAGCAATTGGTATATGTGCTGTGTGTATTTTTCTGTAATGACTTTTTCTTCTTAGTAATCACTACATGTTTTTAAAATAATAACTAGTTAAAAATTAACATCTTTACTTGTTCACAATAACTCAAACATAAAATCAAAACAAATTAAAAGCAAATTCAGTTCACTGAAGTCTGGGACATCAAGTTAGTTCTTTCCTACATCCCTCACATTTCTGCCAATCCCGGGGAGCTGCCTCATTAATGTGATGTTTCAAATGTCTCCATGTAGAGAGATATGATGAGCTAGCTCTTCATTCCTTGTCACACACCTAGACACAGATTAACATGTTCTGATTTATCTTTACAGTGTGGGTAATAGCTGACTCATGTCCCCAATTATTTTAAGTAATGAGAAAGTAATTTTCATTATAACAAAACCCCATGTATAACTGATGATAGGCTCACAGATGAAATATAGAGAGGCACAGCAAGCATAAGAAAGAGGTTTTCTATCCAGGCCAACACACTTACTAACAAATCCTTCCCTCTGGGGAAGAAAGCATGGGGATCGGACCCGAGCTGGAGTTCAGCCCATGCCTACCATTCAGAAAAGGGCTTTCACTTTCTGGACAAACCAGTCATACATGATGACCTTGCTTACCGGAGATAAAGAGTACTGACAACAAAGTCATTAGCAGTGTGTATCATGGCAGTTCCGAAAGCATGAAGCCATTTGCTAAGTGGCCTGTGGAAAGGAAACAAGATTGCAGAATCCTGGCACCCAGCTTTAAAATGCATTAGCTAATAGTGTTTGAGATTTATTGTAAGGAATCCAGTCATACTGACCATACAGTTCTATTCTAAGGTACCTACAGATTACTATGCAAGGTTCTATGCATGACTCAACATGTTCCCTACTGCAGGGACAGTGGGGAAGTTGGTGCAGTGTATGTGTGAATTTTTTTTTTTTTTTTTTTTTTTTTTTGTACTGAGATCGAACTCAGGACCTTTGGCTTGCCAGACAGGCGTGCTTGTGCCACTGAGCTAAATCCCCAGCCCTGTAAGATCATTTCTGCTTGAAATTTTAATGCCCTTGAAAAGGAAAAAGACAAAAAAATTGTAAAATATATCAGAAGCCACCAATTACTAAATGACCTGATTTTAAGGAAACATTTATAAAGAAACTTTACACAGATTTTAGAGCACTTCTGAGACAAATAAATAAAAATCAGACTCACTTTGCATCAGTTGATTTAAAAAATAGTTGGAATCATTTTGGATATAAAGTAACTACCCTGCTAACTTAACACTCTGAATTTATCTACTGAATTGCTCATTTTAATTGATTATAACCATATGGTTTCTTCTCCGAGCACAAAAAAAGAATAAAGTATTGGTCCAAACAAAACATTCAACTAAACTACAAAATTCAGAGATGAAAAATCATTTAAAGCATAGCAACACACTTTAACAGTTACATACATTTAATTATATGCCTGACTTCAAAAGCCACTGAAAAAAGAAAATGCTGGTACCCAGAAAGTACCACCATTATTCTCGGTGCCACAGTTGACATGCTGTGAAATTAAACCATGCACCATCAAACTGACAACAATAACTATATGCCTTTATTTTAAAAGACTAAAAATTATACAACTTGAATAAGGAAACTGATCTTCAGATAAAGTGATGAAACAATATGTATATTTTACGTTTTAGTTTAAAACAAATATAGCACACATGCAAGGAATATATTTGTTCCTAATCTATACAATGGATAAAAATATCTTAATATATTCCTGGTGGCATCCTCGTGGGTGAGAAAAATAATGGACAAGCAAACATAGTTCAATAATTCCCACTGTTTTGCAATAAATAATTTTTAATATGAAACCATTTCATTTCAGTGTTCATAGAAAATGCAGTCATTACTATGTATCTATGCATATATAACAAATATATAGTGACTTTTAAATACTTTTCTATAAATTTATTTCTTTTAGATCTGCATCTCCATCTGGTGTTATTTCCTCTTATGCTTAAGAACTTCCTATTCAAGGGCTTGAAGTACAAGGCTCTTAATAAAGAAATCTTCCAGGTCTTATGCCTAAATTTTGTTATATATATTCATTTTTAAAGGATAGTTTATATGGATACAGAACTATATCTGACAGAGTTTGTGGTGGCAGTGTGAATTCCTACTCTATTTAGTTTGGAACATATTGTTACATTGCTTTTAGTTAAAAGTTGCTATTTGCATTATCAACCCATCTCACCATGAATCTTCAAGATTTTTATTCTTAATCTCCTAATATGTTGATTTGAAATTGTGTACCATCGTTTTTAGTCTTTTTGTTGTTTTAAAATAAAAAAGTAAAAAGAAAAAGAAAAACATCAAGATTTTCTTTTGAACTTAAGATTTCAGCAATTTGACTACGATATATCTACATACAGTTTATTTCTTTGTATTTATCATTATGGGTATTAATTGCTCCTTTAGGGTATGTATATTGATGTCTCTCAGGAAGTCTTCAGCCATTATTCCTTCAATTATTTTGCTGTTCCAATTCTCTCCTCCTCTTTTTCTTCAATTTCAATTATATTATGTTAGACCTTTGCACTGAATATGAAACTAAACACGGTATTCTTCAATTTTTTCTCTGTCTTTCAGATTGCTTAAGTCCCATCTTTAACATGATTGACTATATTTTCTGTCACCTATAATCTGCTCTTAAACTTACAAAGAGATTTTATTTTCTTTCAGTTGTTTCAGGATTAGAATTTTCATTTCATTATGTTTACAGTTTCTATTTCTCTGTTGAGATTCCGATTTTGGTCCATTC
This sequence comes from Dolichotis patagonum, assembly GCA_004027295.1. Lineage (NCBI taxonomy): Eukaryota > Metazoa > Chordata > Mammalia > Rodentia > Caviidae > Dolichotis > Dolichotis patagonum. Next base: position 23,098 of record PVJX010007351.1, on the reverse strand, counting down.
ATTTAAAACCTTGAAAATGTAATAGCTGCTGTAACAGTCCTGTCTCCTAATAAAAACAATTTAATCACACCACTGTCATAGTCTAACAATTGATTGTTCTTGAGAGTAGGTCACATTTTCCTGTTTCTTCACATTACTTTCTGGGTTTTAATTAGATAATAAAGATTAGTAATAACCTAAAAATATCTGAATTTTGTTATATTTCTTTGAAATATATTTTATCCTAAGAAGCACTCAGGTTAACTAAATTTAAGTTCAAAGTTCATTATCCCTTAAGGTTGGCAGTAAGTGAAATCACCAGTTCTCACATTTCCAGTTACTGTTTCGTCTCTAGTTTCTCCAATTATATACATAATTTCTCAACTGATACCCACAATTTACAGGTCAAATAAAATTTTATGCAAGTATTGTACTAATATTCAATTGTTTCACTCAGTGTATCCCTCCCTCCCTTTCAAGAATTGCCCTTAAATTTATAGTTTTAGTTTTAAACCCTGTGACCTCAGGGTTTAAAACCCCACGCTAGTCGGGTTGCTGCATTCTGTTCTCCAGGCATTTCAACTAGGGTTGAAAAGTACCCTCACTATAGAAAATCAACAAAATTTTAAATTTTAAGAGATGAAGTTTTAACAGTAGTTGTAGTCTCTATTTAGTCTCTAATGACCTCACATTCGAGAAAAAAATATTTTATCTATATTTGATGTTTATCTGGTAAAGTTTTGCCAAACACAGGAAGATTCACTTTTGAATGTTTTAAATTATTATTTATGTCATCATGTATAAAATCTCACAGTTGATTTTCTACAAGCTGCATGATAGTATATTTATCTAAACATATGTGCCAAGTATGTGAGAGTGATTCTTCTGCAGGGCATTGACGTTTGTTTTGTTCAGTGATGCTTGGGATACACAGCCATTACACCCAGTTTAAATGTTTCATATATATACATATTGCATATGGATCATTTTTATGATTCTTGCCTCCTCTTCTCCCTCCTTCTCCAAATTTCCTTCTCTACAGAATTTACCTCCCTATTTCTTAACATGATTTTTTTTATTTTGCTTTTTAATTTATTTAAATTTTGGGTCTCTTATCTTAGAAAGACTACACAGTATTTAATCTTTTGTAATTGATTTATTTCACAACATTATGTTCTCAATATCTATCCATTTTCCTACAAATGACTCAAATCTATCCTTTTTAATGGTTGAGTAGTATTCTTCTGTGCATTTTTACTACAGGTACTTTATCAATCTGTTGATAGGCACAAAAACCACTTGACAATTATTGATACTACTAAATTATGGCACTATTAGGTTTTTTTATTCACCTTGTTTTCTTCCTATCCTCTTCTGTGTTGACTCTCTAGTTGGTTCTTTCCATTTCCTGCCCTTTTTCTGTTCTCTTTTTGCTGCTGGCCATTTGATCTCAGCCTTCTAAAGAGGGTATCTAGAATCAACTAGGAAAATAAAAATATCAATTCTAGTCCTTAGCAGTATTCATCCCTCCTTTAGCTGCCCTCCATTAGATGTGCTATGAAAGAATTACTGTCATTATGTTCAGAGACTCTACTATAGGATCGACTATGCTTACTACATGTAATACTTACTTTAAAGTTAATCTGAATAGTCGAGTGAGTGGTTGATAGAAAGAGGTACAAAATTACTAAAAATGCCATTATGTTTATATTTTGTTAATTATGAATGGGTTTTGAAAATCCAAATTAGTTGAGAAGAAATGATCTCATAGTTCAAATTCCTGTCACATAAATGTTTAGCAATGTTAAATTGACACTCTTAGTAGTAATACAGCAATGAGTTCCTTAACTAGGAAATGCAGATGCTATGGTGTGTGTTAAGATGTCCCCCCCGAAAACTTCAGGCAGCCATGGGGGAGGCACTTTTTTGGAGGTGACTGAAGTGAGAATGTGTGATTCATAGTGCAATTCTGGGATTAAGGATGCTGGAATTAAGGGTGGGTAATTGTAGATTGGTCCATTGATTAGACTGGTATTGCCCTAATCCTAGGAGATGGGATACAATATAAGAGACAAAAAGAAAGAATCTTGTCTCTCTTTTTGCTTTTTCTGTCTTCCACCACCATGAATTCTTGCGCCTTTGTCATGTGCCACCCTGCCTTGGAGCCCAGCCCACTATGGAAACTGTGAGCTAAATAAAATTTTGCTCTTCCAACTTTGGGTGTCTGTTATTTTGTCTCAGCAATGACAGAAAAGTAACTAAGAAAAGTAACATAGACCAGTTAATTAATAGGATACAAAGTTACACTCTAAATGTTACATTTATAACATAATTGAAAATATGAATTCCACTTAAAGGATAATAATAATTATGTGCTGAGTAAAACCTAAACAGAAAATAATATCCAATGCATATGCTAACATTTCTCAGATAATCTTATGATATAGGTAATGTCATAATGTCTTCTAAGAAATGAAATTTCCTAAACTTAAATCCCTAAAATTCTAGAGGTGGGGATACAGCTCAGTGGCACAGCACCTTCCTGGCAAGCACAAAGTCCTGAGTCTGATTCACCATAACAACAACAAAAAAAGTTTTATAGTACATAAGTGGTAGAACTTGAATCTAAAACCCAACATAACTGTACATCCCATGCTCTTTCAAAATTCCCAATAAAAGGACTACATCTTAGTTTATCTACTTAATTTACATATTCTATGAACACTTTTGAAAGACTAATAAAATTAAAAACAACTCATGCCAAGAGGTCAGATGATACATTAAGATAACATCAATGTAAACAATAAAATTTATATAGTTAATAGGAAACATATACACTCAAATTGAAAGACTTCCTGTGTGAGTAAAGAAACATGGAATTTTCAAGTTTATTAAGTGCTGGCAAAACCTATTTTAAGATAGGAGTCCTGGAGTTGACAGATCCAAGTTTCCAAATCTTAGTTACTATCACAAACATTTCAAAAGCACATGTTAGCTTTGTAAATCCTTCCCTTAATCCATGTAATAACTGATATTCTTACCACATGCTCCCTCATCCTGGTGCACCAACTGGAGAGAGAAAGGTTATGAAATCAATGGGTTGAGACTTCAAACTTGTAAAACACTTTCTGTTAATAATCCTTAACCAGGTTTACAATTCCAAACTAAATTGCATTATTGCACTAGGGCTATGTATCATTTGAGCATCTTAATGAGAAAAATCAGCAGTAGAAAATGTGCAGTTCACACAATAATGCTAAATTCTTCGAAGTCTGCAGAATCTTCATCTGTCAAGTGTGGATGATATCTACTTACTAGATTTTTTATGCACTAAATCACATGACTGCTAATACAGTAGGTGTTCATAAATCCTGGGTTTCTTTAACTTCCTTAATAAATTTTTCAGAGCCATATCAATGTACATAAAGCATGAATATGGATGAGTGAATTTTGTTCAAACTATTCCAGCTATAACTATTATTTTCCTACAGCTTTCTAAAATAAATGAAAAATATTCTCACTATTTTATTTGATTTTCATTATTACTGAGCTTCTACAATTCACTATGTTCTTATTCCAATACGCAAACTGCACATTTTCTACTGCTGATTTTTCTCATTAAGATGCTCAAATGATACATAGCCCTAATGCAATAACTTGATAATAAACAATGCGACTTGCTTGGTGAAAATACTGCACTATGTATTTACCTTTTAATATGTATTTTTTATCAGATAATCTTAAATTCAAAGAATAAAATATATATTTCTATATTATAAGATAACATAATGTATGACAACAATTGTTCTGTCTTCAATAGAACAAAATTGAAACTCAGCAAGACTGGTATATATTACTGATTTGGTGTCTTGAAAAATGCAAGTCTTTCTAATTTGCTTAAGTTAGTGCTCAGAAATTTTTCTTTTTTAAATTTTTACTTCTACTAACACACATTTGCAGTGTATAGTGATTAAATTCCTTGTGGGATGTTGGCACACCTATGTAGCACACTTCAGGTCTTGTTTTATCTACTTTTCCTTTCCCTCCACTCTCCTTCTATCCTTTGGTCCCCCTTCCCTTTTTCAAAAGCTCTACCTCCTTATTTCTTGTTACCTATATTTATTCTTCTCGTTACTTATATTTTTCATTTCTCATATAATACGGAATGTGCAATATTTAACCTTGCGTGTTTGATTTATTTCACTTAAAATTATGGTTTCAAGGTGTAAACATGATTCAAGTTCATCCTTCTTTATGGAAGAATAGTATGCTCCTGTGTATAAATGCCACACTTGTTTTTCCATTCATGTGCTGTCCACATATATACTGCTTCCAGGATTTAGCAGTTATGAATTCTCCTGCTATTAGCTCTGTTTACCCAGCAATAGGGAATATCTTTCAATTTTCTGATGTCTTCTTTGACTTCTTCTTTCAGAATACTTTTGTTTTCCTTTAGAGGTCTTCCATTTCCTTACTTTGATTAGTGCCTGAGTATTTAATTTTCTCAGCAACACATGAGACTTTCTCCAAACTAAGCTACATCTTAGCCAATAAAATATGTTTAAGTAAATACAAAAGAATAAAAATTATACCTTGCATATTATCAATTCATAGTACAATGAAACTGAAAATCAGTGGCAAAAGAAACTATAAAAATTTTGAAAACACATCTGAATCAAACAGTTTCTGGAGTAATTGGTGAGTCACACAGGAAATCAAGCAATGATAATGCCACTACGACATACAGGAACCTATGAGACACAATGAAAGTAGTCCCAAGAGGGTATGTAGTGATGACTCCACACATTAGAAAACAGACAAATAAACAACAACAAAAGCACAAAACCCGAAAAAACCTAGAGTGAGCTAAATAAACATGCAGCAAATGATGTACCTTAAGGTCCTAGAAAAAGGAAATCCAAAGGTAGTACAAGGAAAGAAATTATAAAGATCAGAGAATAAATTATTGAAATTTAGATTTTTTTTAAAAACCCAAAAATCAATGAATCAATGAGTTGTTTCTTTGAAGGAAGAAAATAGAGAAACCTCTAGCCACTACCGCCAAAAAAGAAAACAACGAAAGATCCAAATATATGCAATTAGAAATGAAAAAGGCAAAATCACAATGAATTCTGCCAAATCCATATCATTAGTAACTACTTTGAGAACCTTTACTCTAATTTATTGGATATATTCTAATATGGATATATTCTAATATGAATTATCAAAATTGGACCAAAAATATAAAATCATTAATAATCCAGTAATAGGCAATAAAACTGAAGCAGTAATAAAGAAACTACTAAGAAAATACCAGGACCTTATGGAGTCACTGCTGAATTTTACAAGAACTTCATGAAGACCTAATGAAAATACCCCTCAAACTCTTTAGTGAAATTTAAAGAGAAGTTCCTGGAAGCTACCATTGCCCTGATTCTAGAACTAGACAAACCTGACCCAAACAAAACAACAACAAAAACTACAGGCAAATATCTTTAATGAACATGAATGAAAATTCTCAAAAATGTACTGGCAATGAAAATGGCACAGATCATCCAAAAGATTGCACATTATGATCAAGTAGGCTTCGTCCCAAGATTGTAGGGATGGTTCAGCATACACAAATCACTAAATATAAAACATCATAAACAGAAGAAAGGGCAAAAATCATGTGGTCATCTCAATTAATACAGAAAAATTTGCATTTTGACAAAATCCAAAATGTATTCATGATAAATGCCCTCAAGAAAATAGGTATAGGAGGAGTTTATCTCAATCTTATAGAATATAGCTAACAATACCCAGCCCTAGCCTGATCAAACCTAGACACCTCAAAGTGTATTTAGTTATCCCTTCCTTACAATTGCCTTCTCTAATCCTTTGAATTTGGTACTTATCAAATTTCATTGCTTTTTTTTTTTTGTCTGTTGTTCCCAATAGAAAGAGAACTCAGCAATGCTTTAAAAGACTTCTAGAATACTCAGCAAAATTGTAAAATGTGAATGAGGACATCATGAGAATTTGACTTTATAATCTTTAAAGATAAGACATACATACAAAACAAAAACTCTTTCTATGCTTATTGCTTGTCTCTTTACCTTGTTAGGTAGGGCTTACCTTTTTCCTCTGATGTAATTCAATATACAGCTTATTACACAATTGTATTTGGCTAAATCATTCTTACACCTTTTGTTTCACTTTATGTGATCAATATATGATAGAAGTAAAGGTTAATTTAGAGGATTGGGATGGGATATATGAAGTCATAAAAAATAGAGCCTTTGTATATGTATCTACATTTTCTTTCATAATGTCAATTTCTTTTATTCCACAATTTTGAAAAGCTTAACACAAGGGGCATTAGATGCTTATTTTCTTCCAAGAATCTGGAAGAACTTAGTATTCTGGGAAATAAAATAGGACAATTGTATAAAAGAAAGACATAAATCTTCAGGATATTTATATTACTGAGCAAAACAACTAGGTAGTATATTAATAAATACAAAATAATGCAAAGTTCAAAGTAAATTAATTCTCAGTATCCTGACTTTTTAAATAACCTAAAAATCCAGTTAACTTCTAGAATCTTATTAATAGTTTTTCTATATATAAAATATTTTCCCCATATAAAATCATATATAAAATGATTCTCTAGTATTTTAGGCTTACTAGCTTTTTTAAATTAGGAAATCATCAGATTCCTCCTACTTGACAAGTCAAATGGTATCTTCTGAATTCTAGTTCCCAAACATACATGACATTATTGTCAGTCTCTTCATGAGACATTCTTTCCCACTCACTTCAATATTAAGATATTATTGTACTTCCAGCCTCATATAAGCCATACTTTTTATGACACTTCAGAAATATTTTCATATCACATCATAAATATACATCCCCTGTAGTCTTCCTTATGCACTGCATACTCCCCCTTCAATAATAATTTTTTTTCACTTGATTGGACTCTCACTCCAATATAAAGGACTTGTAAATTATCTGATGGATATTTTCTCCTCAGAGTTTCTAGTGTCTCCTCAAACTTCAAAAAGCTGCAAATAATGCACAACCAGTCTTCACATCTAAGGCCAATCTATTGCCATTCTTTTCTTCTCTTAGTTCTCTTAATGTTGCTCACATTAAATTCAGTTTTCAACTGGCCTCTGGTTAATATATAGTAATAGTAAAACTCAGTATTTTTATAATTTTTTTAATATATGTCACCTTTTAATTTCTACTTTAAATAAGTAAGTAAGTAAGTTTTTAAGTAAGTTAAAAAAAATTTCTTGGTTCTGACACTGGAAATAGAACAGGTCATACCTGTAGCCTGATGCCAGTTTGAGGCATGTCAACAGGATAATCCTGGTTTGGGGTGCACCAGAAAGGTGACCTCATTTGGAGCAGGCAACTTGAGCAGCCTTACCATAAAAATGTAAATAGGATTCCATCTTTTCTCCTTTTCTCTTTCCTTTCTCTTTTTATTTCTACAAGGGAAAACTTAAAGGCAAGTAGTAAATCTCATATGACTATAGAAAACTCAATGTCCATCCACAAAATGTTATCTGTAGGTTATATTTGATATACTTGGGACTAAACAAGATAAAAGATTTTAAAAGCTAATTTTTCTCCAAAGGTAAACTAGAGAGTAAAAAATAACCCCTCAAAGCCCGTCCTTTTTTCCTCCGTTCTGATTTATTTAGTGAGAATCAAAAGTGTATAGTATTAACTAACAAAAAAGGTACTGAAAATAGTTAACAGCATTTTTTAAAATACTGCTATGATTTACATAAAAGAGGAAAACTATTTGGTAACCCCTGAAAAAAATTCTGAATATTTATAGTTATGAACTTACAACTATAAAAAGGTTATTGTAAATCGGCATAGCCATTGCTTTTAAAAGGATACTTCAATTTAACATAGTTTTATTACATGTGTTTTATTGTCTGTCTGAATGTGAGTCTGCTTTTAATGTTTGGTTGGAGTATCTGAAGCTGTTTCATTTGATGAAAAAATTTAGCTCAACAATTTCTTTTTTATTTATTTACTTATTTATTGCCCTTATACACTTTTATTTTTTAGGAGGAAACTTTCCATAGAAAACCATTTGTATTGGTTTTTAGGGTAACTAAACTCAAATCATTACAGGGTAAGTGTGAAGAGGCTTGAGGCAAACATAAGACTTACAAATAAAGCTTAAAGTTTAATAGAATAAATGTTATGTATGTTAGGGTTGCTATACAGTGATAACACTCTTCACACAGGCGTTGATACCACTGAGCTAAATCCCTGGCTATACCCTTCACAAATTTATGGAATTTCACAAATGTTCACAAATGTTCTAGAAAAGACAGTCACATTTGTGTTTGTGTTGGAAAAATGGCCAAGTTGTGTTTGTCACTGAATGCAGAGTTTGCAAACTAAAACAAAATTTTGCCAAACACTTCCATTTGTGAACAAAATTATCACAAACAAAAGCATCCATTAGCCAAGGTATCACCATATATCAATTTTCAGGTGTATACTGATATCTAGATAAACAGGCACTCATGATATAGACTAGTACTTTTGTTCACATAACTTAACAGTGATTTAATAAGAGTAAAGATGTTTTTAAAGTTGGTGACATGTTTCCATCTAGGTTGTTAGCCAATCAAGACATTAAAATATTGATTTATAAGAGAAACGGCTCTTGTTGTTTGTGCAGAATAACTTAATAGTTTTACCTTAAAGATAAATTACATATCTTAAAATATTAAGTGCTATGATTTGATTCTCATGAATCATTTAAAATAATCATTAAGGGGCCGAGGATTTAGCTCAGTGGCATAAGCCCCTGCCTTGCAAGCACGAGGCTGTGAGTTTGATCGCCCGTACCAAAAAATAAAAATAAAAATAAAATTAATCATTAAGATGAATAAACGAGAACCCTGGACTTGGGGACTGCTAGACAAAACTTGCCTCTGTGATTGAAAAAACAACTACATCACTCAATTTATCCCGTTTTCTCCGCAGATGAGTCATTTTTCTGCTTGTTTGTTTTTTTAGAGACTGTTTTCCCCAGAGACTTATGATGACACACCCACAAAATATTATTAAATAAGTTACTGTAATATATTTCAATTAGTTATAATTAAAAATTTAAGCTTTCTGTGTCTAAAGTTATAAAGTTTCTCTTCAGAAATATTTTAGATGCTCTTGGTTAATCCTACAAAATTAGATCAAAGAGAAAAGATTCTGTACTAAGATAGTTTCTTGTGTTTTCCATTGTCAGGCTTTGGTTATTAAAAAAGAAGTTTTAAGAGTTGCAGACTACTTGAGTGTTGGCTTGTAAAATTTTTTCACTAATCAGTTTATGATTGGTTGAATGAACACCCATCTTAATTTATGACTTCATATATCTGAGACTACACATACATGAAAATCCAAGATATGTGAATCTGAGGTTTCAAGTTAAATTGATATGGATTTAAGACTACTTAATTGATGAAGAACACTAGAAAGTAGCTCTGAGTTGGATTTAAAATTAATTAATTGGATTTCTATGTTTACTTGTGAGTCTGTCCCAGGCCTACACTCCTTGTCTGCAGATGGGCAGCGGATTCATAGTAAGAAAATCTCTATAAATCACTGGTTCTGGAGTTCAGTCTGGAACCAGCATCAAGCACAGGCCGGCCGCTGCCAGACTGAAACAGACAGACTTCAGCCTCTCCCCATGAGTCATCACCATTTGCAGACCAGGGGAGAGAGAACAAAGCGACATGAGCAAGTGAGCCTAGTCTGGGATTCAGTGCCATGTGCAGGCTGCCACTGGACTGGAACAGACAGACCCCAACCCCTTCAGACATGTGGGTTGGCAAGAAGTACCAACACACACACACACACACACACACACCCCCCAAGCTATAAGCAACAGGCTTATCTGGAGAAACACAGGCTGTGATGATAGCTATGGAAGTGAAATGCAATTGGATACCTGTGGTGCTTTGGTGTTTCACTAACATTACAGGTCTAGGGCCAGTGGTCTGATCATAGGTTCAGAGGATAGTGGTACCCAGTGTGGCATCTGGGGAGGGGGTGGGGGGTAGGGGTCTTTCTGAAGGTTGCAGCCATTGTTGATTCCCTATGGTCTGGTTTTAGAAGTCCTATATCGTTTCCATTGTTTTGTTGGGTTGGGTTTTATTCTCTTTCGTTTTGTTTATGTAAAACTTGATGTCAGGAACAGCTATTTTAAAGATAGCAAGATATATTACGGTAGCAATTTTGGATTTACTATTGACTTGTTTAGAAGCTCTTCACTGTATTCATTGTTTTGTTTTTATTGTTTCTATACTATACTATTTGGTTTGATTTTCACTATGTCGGAAGTTATCTGCAGCTATTTGAGGATGTCAAAAGGCCTTATGGTAACTATTGTTGATTTTGTAATGTTTTGAAGTCCTGTATCTTTTACACTGGTTTGTTTTGATTGGTTTTATTCTACTTTATCCTCTTTAAAATTAAAAAAATTTAAAAATAATCACTGGTCCTGGCTAAGGCCTGTAGAAACCTGCGATGCTATGTCAAACTACACATAAGATAGTTCTCCTAATTAGCAGAATTTACTGTTTGTGGAAGTCTTTGAACTGACTCTGGAAGTCTTGCTCAGATTCTGCGCTTTCCTGCCCAGAGAAGTTCTCTGTGTCAACCCTCAGAGATCTCATATTCTTCTAGAAGGCTTTGATCCTCCTAGAGCCCTAAAATTATATCACTTGTCTCTTTTATTTAATCCTTCGCCATCCACTCATTTGAGAGACTGCAGGCCAGATTGGAGGGCAATACCTACATACTACATATAAAATAAGTAGTAAATGCTCCCTTTTGTAGACTAAATATCTAAAATTTAAACATATGATCAAACTTCTTGGCACCTGCCTAAATTAGGACCTGCCATTCACAATTTAATCTACATCTATTTGCTTCAATTACACGAAAATTATTGTTATTATATGAATAAGATACATGCATATATTGGATAATAACTTTATCTGTGGTCATACTGTCTTCTAAAGTTATTAGAGCTCTAAAGAGGTCCTTTAATTCTTGTCACTATAGTTACACTCTATAAACTTGTTAAAGGAGTCTACAATTTGCCCTAAAAATAAAAACAAAATAAATATACAAAGATTTCTGTAAGAGCTATGATACTAATTATCACTAACCTCATGATCTGTAGAGAGGCCACACTGACTCTGTTTTGTCCTGGACATACCCAGTCAACAATGTTATGGGGAAAAGTGCAGGCCTTGAAACATAGCCCCCACCCCAAGGTAAAAACATGAGGTCCTGTAAGCTCAAGAAGCAAACAAGTTATACAATCTGAGCATGCGCAATTTGAGTTTCTTTGTTCTTTATCTCAATAAAAGCTACTTGGTTAGGCTGGCCGGGCGGCAGCTGTTTTGCTGACCCTTAGTGTGTGCGACCCTTTATTTTCCCCTTGCTTGCAGGACCACCAAAATGATCTATTAAATATATTTCTATTTCCCAAGAGTATAGGCCTTCTAAATTATAAAAACTAAAGAAAATCTTAAGTCAGGCACAGTGGTGCCCACCTCTAATCATTGCATCTGGGAGTTTGAGGTAAGGACTGCCATGAGTTCAAGACCAGCCTAAACCACACAGTGAGGACCTATCTCAAAAGAAAAAACATCTTATCATTCTGATGGCCTTCAGATTAATGTTACTTCTGATGTACATACTATTTCCTGCTTATTTTTAAATAAAAGTTTATTTATGTAATTTGATGTGATAACTGACTAAAAACCTATTTTACAATATAATAAAATTGTAAATATTTTTAGAGACAAAATTTCCAATGGTTGTAGTATAATAATATCATAATTGTTAAGCTAAACTGCTATGTTTAGTCTTGATTTTAAATTTTTGTAACTGTTAACCTGTCAACATTCTATAAAAATTTGACTTCTAAGACAATCATGATTAATTAAAACAAAAACAGCAGTTTTCTGGCCATAGCTTATGTTTCAAAGAGTTCAATATTCACAAAAAAATATGATAGTTACACTTATTGCTCCCATTTCAACACTGATGTAACTGACCTCCTGAGTGCTCAATAACTAAGATTTAAGAGATCAAAGTCTAAAGAAAAGTAACTGGGATAAGAGTACAGCTGAGCTGGGGACTTAGCTCAGTGTTGTAAGCACCTGCCTAGCAAGTGCAAGGTTGTGAGTTCAATCCCTGGTACCAAAAATGAAACAAAACAAACAAAAGAGTACAGCTGATATTTTGGCCCTAGCACTTTAAAGTCAACAAGGGCCTGGGAAATAAGGAAACTTCTCTAAACAATCACAGGACACTGGTAAGTAACCAAGCTGACGGAGACTGTTACCCCAGAAGACAGGAGCCAATCAGGATGCATTCTGCTCAAAGGAGGGTCACTAAAGAGGGAAACATTCCCATGGTTCCGAGGAAAGCCATGTAGTCAAGCAAAGACTGTGACCTATCCTGACAGATGATAGCAAAATACTAAAAGAGTTAGGAGGCTCTGCATATGGCCCCAACTAGCAATGCCTTAGAAGTCTAAACTGACAATATACAGAGAGAATAATTTCGAATAATACAGGTCTTGCTGTAACTTAATCTTAAACATCCAATAAAAAAGTATAACCAAAATGATATATTTATATTTACAATTTATATATATATATATATATATATAGAGAGAGAGAGAGAGAGAGAGAGAGACAGACAGACAGACAGACAAAGACAGATAGGCAACAATATAAATAGTTACATTAAATTAAAAGAGGGGAACTAACTAGCACTCCCTTAGTTGAAAACAAAAATAAGTATTAGTGATAAATGAAACAATGTAAACCAAAATACAGGATGGATTCCGACCCAAGGCTATAACCATACTATTGTGTTAAGAGATACTGCCTTGATGGCTTTAGGCTACTGGGTTATAGGCAGAGAGCAACAAACTAACCTCTTTGTCCTATGACATCAACAACCCAGATCAGAGTTTCTCTGGTATAATCATTTGGCCGCTATGTTTATTCATCAATAAGACTTAAGAATGTATTGAAGCACATTTAATCATTTACTAACAGTACACAAAAAAGGTCTAAATTACACAGCAGTGGGTATTTTATTACTAAATTAAAAATTAAAAAGGAAGAAAAAGAAGGCCTTCTATAAACCAATGGCCCTAGATATTTTAACAGCACAAGATAGAGCCTTTGCCATTACCAAAACAAAATATTGAGTATACATTCCTGCAAATTTGTCTTCAACATTAAAAAATGTGTTCACAAATTGGTGCAATGCATCTAATTTTTTTAAAAAGTTCTGATTTTTCTGGTTATGATGCTTTGCATTAAAAGTCTTTTATCTTGCATGATACATTGTTGTAGGCTAAGAGTTCATACACCCTTGCCATCTTTTTCAGAGTATTAAAAGATGATGATTTTTCAAAAGAGAAAAGTTGACATTCCTATGTTTTCTTTAGATCAGTCAGGATAAGACTTTCAGTCCCTGGCTAGGAAGGATCAATGCTCCACCTCAACCTAAAACAGACCTTCCCAACAACCCTTTTCATATAAGGGACCGAAGTTGGAGTTTGGGGAGATGACATGGAAGAGAAAAAACAAAAACTAGTTAGAAAGAAACAAGGAAATTGAGATTATAAAATTGTACTTTTTAAAAAATATTGTAGCTTTTGGACACTGCCCAGTTTATTATTTTTTGCTTTCTCCTCTCCCAAAACATAGTAAACTTGGGCAACTCCCTTTCATTTACAAATAAGATTGCCCATTCCCTTTTTACTTACAAATGATCCTCTTTCACTGATAAAATAGGCCACCTTTTTAATATTTCTCTTATAAATGGAGCACTATCTCACTATGGGTGAACCATCTACCCTCACCCAGTAGACAAGCCTAACACTATAAATTATCAAATTCCGCGGATTTCCACCACCCAAAATACATAAAAGATATCCAGTTTCCAACTGTATTGCGCCTCATTTCTCCAAGTACCCTTACTCAGGTCTTTAGCGAGTTGTATTTCTCTAACTATATCTGTGTGCCTCACCTCTCTTACTGAGGTATGTTAAAAAATTTTTTTTCCGCAAAACAAGTCAGAAACCCAAAACTTTATTCCACAAAAGGGTGGGTTAAGGTTTTTCTTTCAGCCTCAGGAATTCCCAAGTTCAGACTGATAACTCTATATCTTTAACTTTATTGACAGAATATATCAGACACTAATTTTAATTTAATGAATTATAACATTCATTAAGAAATAAATGAATTGAAGCTGATTCATAAAATTTTAAATTGAATGATAAAGAGAAGCTGTTACATAAAATCAGAAGAGACAATTTTGAATGTTGAATTTCCGTTTTCCACTATGTCGAATATGAGTTCGGTATTAGTATTAAGGTAGAAAAACAAGCTATTGATAGAATACATTAGCAGAGAGAGGGTGCAATCATTAGACAATTTTGTGAGATCACATTAGCAATCTCCCTACTCCCATCAATCTGATAATTCATGCAGAGTTTACTGTTTATCAATCTTCCTTTTCTGAGTTATCTCTGATCTATATTTTAATATTTTGTTTATGTTTAGAATCCAAGTACCGAAAATACATCAATGTTTATTAAAATGTAGTTCATGTGATTTGACAGATCATTCTTTGTTACTGCTCTGTCTTGATTCTTCCTGTCAAGACACTTTTCAATATGTTAAAGATTTGTTTTGTCTACAAATTTGGTAAATAAGCTATGTCTTCATCTAAGAAATATTTAAAATGTTATGATGGACAGATTGAAAGGAGACTTTCTATTAGAAACTGTTTTCAGGTTGGTATTAACCCATCTAATCAGAGATTCTACTGTTATGTCAATCCAATGTTTAGTACCAAATTACTCAAATTTTGTTTTTAAAATATGAACCTTTGTCAAATAACTATTTGATTATCAGATATATATCTTTTGTTTGTCATCAATAAGAATAGAAATATCAAACAAAAAATAGGGTAATTGGAATATTATATGTGCAAGTAGTAGAACATAATACACATTTATTATTTTCTCTATCAGGCATTCGAAAATTATGTATTGATAACTAGTTCCACAATTGCCTGGGGTCTATAATTAATCTGTTAATAAAGATTTCTTATCTCCCAAATAAATTTATAAATTTAAAAGATACATTTTCTGTATTACTTTAATGTTTCCACCAAGACTTATTAATAATATGTTCCATATAGTATGAATTCAATGTACATACTTTAAATAAATGAATTTTATAATCCTAGATTTAACAAAAAGTATGATTACATGGATTAAAAGATAATAAGGGAGTTCCAAGTTTGAATGAAGAAACAAAAGAATCAAAGGACCATTTGTTGATTATTTAAAAATAGGAAAAATATAAAAAATGAGTTTCTCATTTTAGTATGCAATTACTTACATTTTTATTATTAAAACATACATATTTGATAAAGATGGCGTTACCTTAAACTTAAAAACTGTGTCTATCACCTCCAAAAAGTTTATTTAATGGATTTTGATAGCTACAATAAAATTCGCAAATCAGCCATTTGCCCTTGAGAGCAGTACAAAACTCATTTGTGGATTGAAGTTTCCTTCAATATAGTTTCTAGGAAACCATTCATAAAATCACAGCTGCAGCTGATTTCCATTTCTATGGATTTTGCATTTGTTAAAAGTACGTAAAAAAGGATAATACTTTTGAAAACTACTCAGAGAAAACTAAATTACCTCATTTTAAACATACAGATCTTAGTAATTCATGGAATGGCAATTCATCATCCCTGTACTTAAGTGTAACTCTTATTAGCATTCTATGATAAGCTATTTCTACTTCACTAGCCTTAATTTTGAAGTCACTTCATATTTTATGACACACATTCTGACTAAGAATTTTCTGTCCAATTTCCTGATTGGATATTACCATGAAGAAATAGACACCAATCCACAACAGATTTATCAGTGATCATGGAATGAGAAATGACATGCTTTCATATTTTACACATCTAATTTCAGATGAAACATACAGACAAATAAAAACATAGGAGTACTGCATTTAATGATATATCAACATTCTTTTTTGATTACATGAAGGAATACATCCAAAAACACAAGTCTCTAAACAAATATGAATAACATCCCAGAATATTAACAGAAGGCTAAATGGTACATAGAAATAATATCTTGGAAAAATCTAAGATTAGAAATTGGTAGAAGCAAGATAAATAAAAGCTATCTTTACTTTCAAAAATAAAGTAAAATTCTATCTCACAAAGGTGCTTTTTCAAAATTCAGATTACTGTCAATTTCATAAGAAATTTGTCTGTTAAAAAATAGTTGTTTTAACATATTTTCTCGGCAACAAAGTTTCTATTTCAAGGAATATTTTTATCTGTATTTTTTTTTTACCTGTACTATTTACTAACTATGGAAAATGACTAAGTGACTGTACAACTGATCTGTAATAATTATAAATAATTTATAACTTAGTTAAGCCATTTTTCAATTGTGCATCAAGTATAAAATGGGCTATTTTTAAAAATAATTTCATGCATTATTTATTTAGCAAAAGTACAATAAATTAAAATGCATAAAGTGATTAACATTAGAATAGATCCCAATACCAGAATTTACTTAACAATATATTCTGATTGACCACTAATCACCTTTTTCTGAATTCTTTTTGCCAGAATTTTAATTATACTTCAAGATTATTCCATACCTACTGAAAGAAATCTATGAGCCAGATAGTGGCTAACAGAAGATCTAGCCTCAACTAGGCTAAAGCCTAGTTACAAAGGCAAAGCACACTATAAATAATGCCTAGTGAAATCTACCACATTTTTCCAAACAACTGCAAAGGCTTCATTAAATCTGACTTTTCCCTTAACTTCAGCAGCAATACATTCCCTCTTTAATGTTTGAGTGGTGCTCCCATCTCTCAAAATGTGAATTTATAATGTGCTTGTTGTTGACACAGTATAGTTTTTTAAAAAGGCCAAAAAAAAAAAAGGCAGCATTGAACTCAAATAATACAGTAGTCTATAAAGCTAACTGCATTTTATTTCAGCTAGCAGTTAGTGTTTCTTTCCAACATAGAAGTATCTTACAACTGTGCAACTAAAAAGCTTACCATGTCTGTATAATACAACCTTATATTGCTTTCAGTTGTTCTATTTGTAAGTATAAGCAATATAAACCCTTGAAGTCTCCTCTTTGGATAACAGAACAGATTTCTATAACAAAAACATTATCAGTGCCTTGAAGTTTGAATCTGAAATACCAGATCTGAAACAATTGTTTGCTTTAAAGAAAGAACTAAAGTTTACAAAAACAGTTAACAGAACTTGAAAAGCCTTGAAATATACTATATTTTTATCATCCCACTTAAAAATAACATTTATAAAAAGCAAATCTCAGAGATTGCAAAATTTTATGATTTTCTTGTTAGATTTAAGGCCAAAGAGTGGTGTTAACAATGATTAATTTTGGGGTCAATAAAGATAAATATATTCTATATAACCAAGAAAATATATGTGAAAAATGAAAGATGGGGTATACAGAGCTCTCAACAGAAAAGTGAGAATATGATCTTAGCAGATCATATAACATGAGGATAATCAAAATAATCATAATCAAAGTGAAGAAGTTCAGGATATATCACACACAAAAAAAAAATTTAGCGTACTAATTTCTTCAAACTGATGACATTTGGGGAAAAGCAAATCCTGTGATTTTCCCTTCTCTGGCTATAATGGTTGATACAGTGTGTCAACGTGAGACTTTCAGAAATTTGCCTAAGTTACTGGGCAGTTCTATATAGTAGGGTATAGAGAATGTGCCCTGGGGAGGCTGTTTACCTTCTAGTATATTGTAATGGTTGATTCATTGTGTCAACTTGGGAAGTTTAGAAGTTAAAGTGACTCCCCTTTAACCCTTACAGGCTTGTCCCACTGTAAAAATCCTGAGCCTGTGCAGGAGGAGGGAAAGATGATGTGAGTGTGCTATACTCACACCAGGGTGGGTAGCCTGTCCACAACACAGGGGAGGAAAAGAAGCTTGACCCTCCCCCTTGGTGCTTTTGTTGCTTTTGTTGTATTCTGCTGCCTTAAACTATTGCCCCAGTGCCATGCCATATTGCCTTAGAACCAGATGATTATGGACTGAAACCTCCACAAACGATGAGCTAAATAAACCTTTCTTTCCTTAATTTTCAGTGTTGAGTATTTTACTTCAGCAATAAGAAAAAAGTAACTAAGACACTGACTTAAGACAGTTCCTCCAAAAGAAAGCAACTGTCATGAATGCTCTCCCTGTAATTCATCAACCAGGGAAGATTAAACATGACACAAGAGAGGAGACTGGAAATGTATATCATATCCATAAAGACTGTCATAGTCTGGTTCCTTTTCTTTGAGGGCTCATTCATCCTTCCCTGAAATCATTTCATCCCCTGTTATATGCAGTCCTTTCCCCTTCTGTCTGATGAAGAGGATATGTAAGTTTCTGTATCTCACTGGGTTGTATATTCACTTTTCTTTCCCATGATGCCCCATGCATGTAATTTGCATATTTACAGACCTTTTCTCTTGTCAATTTGCCTGCTCTTCACTTATTTCATATACTGTATCATGGAGCCCTCAGTGGATACAGTCTTCATTCTATACCATGAAATATGTTAGAGAGTACACCACAGCTTCCCTAACTCTAAGAAGACCAAGACCAATAATGAAAACTATTCTTTCATTAGTTTTCTCCCATAATATTTGATCTTTCTGCTTTTCTTAACTTACATCAAATTCTTATTGCACACCACCATGCAAGTTAGATATGAAATGCCTAAATTTGCCTTAGCCTCAGGTTAGACCACTGACTCATTCCTGATTTTAACTTTTCCTATTCTTTGCTAGCCCACAAGTGGGCCCAGAAGAGCTCATACAGGGAAAAAGAAGTTCATGTTTTTTTAAAGACTGATCTAGCAATTATATGTTATCATTAACAGATAGACTCAATGAAATTTGAAATAAGCATCCTCATGAAATTATGACTCCTAAACATTATAAAGTACACATGAGTAATTAGTATGCATAACTAGAGGTCAGAGCTTTTGTAAATGAAAGCCTCAGGTAAAGAGGAATTTTGAACTGAAATATCATTAAATTTCCATCCAAATCTAATATTCTATTTGTCATTAATCTAATAAATTTAGTAACATCAGCTTATTACTAATCAATATATATTTCTGTATTGAACACAGGCTTTGAACATAGTGAAAAGAATGAATGAAATTCATGTGAAAAAACCTTTGGATTCAGGCTTACTCTAAGAGGAAAGGCCTCAACTCAAGTTTACCAAATTGCTGTTTTATTACAGAGACACCATCTAGCAGATCTTAAAATCTGTTTAACATGATAAATAAAGCAAAACGCTAGCCACACTATTTACCTGTACAAACTGTAGTTCATACTACTTAGTTGTACATACTGTCATTTATTCTATACTCTGTAGATTCAGAAAAATACTTAAGGCAAACAACAAGAAACCAGAATGACCAGTTATACTGGGCAAGGAGCTATTTTACTGTGCATGAATAATCAGTGTGTGTGGCATTTTATTAGGGCCAATTCAACTCTAAAATATAGCTCCCTAGTCAAAATGATGAACTTTTGTCTACATTACTTCTTAATGTAGCATCTTACCTCATCTTTGACACTCAGCTTTCCTCTCAGTTTTGTGGAAGTTCAGTGGTGGTGGTAGAACACAGGCATGAAACATAAATAAGAGATTTCTTTTTAACAGTAGGTGTTTATATTTTCATAAGTTGTTTTGATGGAGCTGCTTCAAAATGTTCCTAAGACAATAAACCTAGATCAAAAAAATTGGCTTTGCAATAAGCATATTCACTCATTTTCTTCTAAAATATAGTAAAATGTTCATATAGGTCATTTAAGAAATCCAAAAATTCTAATTTTTTCATAAATATGTTCACATAGCTCATTTAAGAAATCCTAAAGTTCCAATCTTTTTCATAAACAAACAATGACAACGTCAGAAACATTTCTATAACTATGGTATTAATACTTTTCTAACTCAAATTTTTCACTTATTCTTCTCCTATATCCAGGAGTTCAATATTATAAGCAATGTTATCTTTATTGATTAATAAATTTACTGACTTCTATAACAAAACCAAGCTACTGATGTGTTGGGCTTTTATTGAAGCCTTCACTTAAATATAAACTACACCTCTGTTTTAACCAAAAAATTCTGGGTGTTCACACAGAAAGGGAGAACCTGTGATAATGTCCCATCTTCTCTCTTCTAAAGTGAGCGTGGGAAGGGCCATTGTTCTCTGTCTAAAATGTAGTATTCCTTTCTAACTGTATTGTAATACTCAACATTCACCATGATTACACAAACTTCCTTGAAGTCTTTACTTTCTCAACTCCCGAATCTTTCCAGTAATATTGGACCACCACAGCATTCCTTCCTTACTCTCTGAGCTTCTCTTATTTTCCCCAACATTATTTAATAATATGATGAGTACTAAAAATAGAAAAATGAATGACTTGATCTCTTTATCTCAAGGAGGAAACTTGCTTTGATTTTCTTATTAAGTGGAATAAAATAGACACACAAGTTTAAATACTACATCATTTCTCTTATATGAGAAAACAAAATATAAAGAGTAAAGTAAAAGATCAATAATATGAAGCAGGGAGATATCTGGGTTTCTTTGTTTTTGTTTTCTCAAGTAGGAAGGAGATTAAGCGATGGAGGGAAAGGAGATGGAGAGGAGAAAATAAGAATTGAGATGAGTTATGCACCTGCACCAACTCCCCACAAAGTGTGCAATCATTAGGTAATGCAAGCATGTACCAACAAAAAACAAAAACAAAAGTTTGTCCTCAGGCTCTTCGATGTAGACTCTCCCCCACTTCATTCTACAATATAACTAGATATTTCAAAACTTTTCATTTTACCCACAATTAAAATAGAAATATCACATAGCAAATCATCGTACTTTCTCCCAAAGTTCTCTGCTGTTCACGTCTAGATTTTGGAAATTTTTTGTGGTTTTTGCTTATTTTCTTTTTCTTTTTCCTTATTCTGTTTCTTTCAACAAAATATACATTGATCTGTAAGCCCAAAAGTCTCCCAACTTTTCATCATTAAGTTCCTTGGATTTTCTGTAGGAAAAGATTGCTACTTTTACATCTTTACCAGTCAACTTCTTTTTTGTGTCTGCTGACTTTATCTTCTTATTCTATATTTCTAAGGAGACAACTCAAATAAAAGGGTTTTAGCTTATCACATATTTCTTCCAAATTGCTTGCAATGACTCGTCATCCTTCCTAAGTAAAGAATGTAGGAATTTCCATGTGTTACTATTCTTTGCTAATACTGTAACAAAATTCTTTAGTATCCTTAAATCCTACAAGTTTGTGATTTCATATCTACAGCCTATTAGAAGTAAGTGATGAAGCAAAAAGTTATTTTCACTTTATAGCTGTGATACTCAGAATAGTTCCCCCAAAACTTACATGCAGCAACTTAATTATTAAGGTGATAGTATCAAAACTGAGTAGGTCTTGAGGCTCTGCCCTCACAGTTGGGATTTAATGGCCTTATAAGAGAGGCTTTCCAGAGAGCCCTGATCTTTTTGTCTTTTTTGTCTTTCATCTTCCTTAACTTGTAAAGACAAAAAGACAAACACTATCTTTCCAGTAGAGTGAGTCTTCATAAGATAGTACTGGTACCTTGATCTTAGAACACCTACTATTCAAAACTATGAGGAATATATTTGGATAATTTCTCAACAAATTACCCAAGATCAGATCTTTTATGAGAAATAAATATATGTTCTCTACATATTACCTTATCTTAGATATTTTATTATAGCATCACAAATAAACTAACATATCATTTATAAATATGATCACATGGAAAATTCTGAGACAAAAACACTTCTTATAATTCTAAATTATATAAATTTGTTGAAGAGTTGGAATGTTACATAGAAAAAAGCTATAAATGAACAACTGGATAAAAAATAGTGTTCCCAGAGGTAATTCTTTGAGATGAATCCTTTAGAATATTAAGAAGTGAGAATTCTCAAAGTGAATGTGATTTTTAAAAGATTAAAAGAATTGCCACATTTCCTTACAACAGATCACCATAATAAAAACGTACCAAAGTATGTAATGGTTTCTGAATATTACAGCTGATACTTTATTTTTGAATGTAAAATAATAAAAGGCAATATTAATTTCAAATGAAAAAAATATACAGAGTATGTGATGGACTGTCCCATTTAAAACTAGAGCTTGAAGAAAGAAATTGCATGTTTACATAAAACTGGATAGGAGAATAATGTACTATCCATAGCTTTTCTTATAGGAACAAATTTGATAAATAAATATTAAATATACAGATAGATTTATCTTAATCCCTTAGTCGATTAAGGGTAACCAACTTAATATTTTCATACTTAGATTTTTTTTTATATAATGAACTAATATAGCAGAATCTCTGTATCACTTCACTTATCAACTGAATAAAATGTTGAAAATAACAAGACTTAAAGCAGAATTCCTACTTTGATAAAAATTAATTTTAAGTATAGTCAAATCATAAAGTTAAAATAATATAAAATATTCCTAAAAAACTTCCAATAATGGTTCATATCAATTCACAAAGTTTTGAAAATGTTTAATATATTCAAACATTTTAGAACATCAACTCAGTGAACAATCATCATATATATAATAATTTATATATATACTTTTATAAAACATTATCTGTAATCCTCCTCCATTAATCTTGCATTAAGATTTCCATTGACAGAAGTTCTCAAAAATACAGCACCATGCTGGAAAAATTGGCTGTCCATATGCAGAAGACTAAAACTAGACCCATGTCTATCACCATACACTAAACTAAAATCTAAATGGATCAAAGATCTAAATATTAAAACAGAAACACTAAAACTACTGGAAGACAAAGTAGGTAAAAACCTCAAAGATATAGCGGTAGGAAGAGAATTCATGAACAAGAACCAAAGTACAC